>JAPYYV010002170.1:0-21576 GCA_030522625.1 Copidosoma aretas | reverse complement strand
AAAACTCATATTCCTAGCTCAGCTACTTATGCAACTCTGGCACACCTTCAGCAGGAAAGATAGTATTTGCCATTTATGTGCATCTGACCAGGGTGCTTTTAACAGTCTCTCAGGATTTGCTTTGCTAGCGCTCTTAGACCCAGGGACTACCCTGGAGAAATGAAAATTTGCGACTTAAACTACTATTGTGCCCTAGGGTGGAAGTTTTACATTGCTGTGGCAACACAGGCACGTTATAGTAATTTTTGTCACAAAGTGCATCCCTCCAGCGCGGTCTCTGGAACCGAGGGCGTTTGCGAAGCAACGACCGAGGGACCATTGGGACCCCCCTGGTCGGATGCACATGAGTGGCAAACGCTGTTTTTCCTACCGAGGGTTGCAAAAGTACCTGAGGTAGGAACAGTTCTTTGCATCAGGCAGGACGAAAAGTATACGAAGCATTAGGCTAAGAATAAGATTAATGAAAAAATAGCAGTATATATAAAGAGCTAATAGATGTAGTGCTCTGTGTTGTATAATAAGAGACACTTTTTTAACTATTTACATCATTCAATAATAAATGTACTACAAAAATTAAGCACACTAAGTGCTCCAGTAAAAGGATACAACTGTTAATAATTAATAATCCAATAAATAATAAAGTTGCAAATAAGCGCACTAAGTTGTCTGGTGAATAGCTATATAAGTAATCATTATTGTACCCTATGTGAAATGAATCTATTTACGGCAATGTATTAATTGATAAAACAACGACTATTGGTTATGCTATCAAACAAGTTATTTAGTACTGTTGACGTCCGGCAGTTTGGGAATAATTCCAGCCCTTGCCAAGAGCCACAACAATTAACAATAAAACAATAAGTATACAAAAATTTGAGGTTACTGACGGTACAATTAAAATGCCGAAAACACAAGCAGCACGAACATACCAAGTCAACCGCTTAAAATTAAGTTTGCTGTAACATCAGGACTTGTGCATTGAGCTATATAACCTGCACAAATACATACAATCAGTCATATTAAACAAAAACAGTCAGTTTAGTGTGCCTGCAGCGATATTAACAGCGCATCATAGGACGCAAACCGATGTACAGATTATTTACTCCTCATTCGCTAGAAAAGGTATTGACAGCATCAACACTAATGCCTTATAGAATACAAGTCCTGTGAATGTCCTTAAGCAATTGTTATTTGCAAGCGACCTTTATATTATTTGATCTTTTTGTAAAAATGGATTCATTTTTTTTTTTTGAGAGTGTCAGTGTCAATCTCACAGAGATATTAAAAACGAGAATTGTAAATCTGTTCTTCATCAACATAGTCCAAAATTCCAATATACTTTCGATTTTGATGATGTCGATATCCTAGACGTAGAACCAAAAATAAAAAATATTTTATTTTTTTAAATAACTGATATGCATTTTTACCATGATAATATTAATAGAAAGACTAAAACTGACAATCTTAAAGAATGCTATGAATGTATTACTATGGAAATATCAAAAATAATAAAGTTTGCTTGCAAATATCAGTTGCACAAGGACATGTATGCGAGTTCATTGCATTAAAGTTCTGTGTATATTCGTAAAAGGTCTTATGTTTTCTGAAGCGGTGGTGTTAATGCTGTCGATACTACGTCTAGCGGATAAGGAGTAGATAAGCTGCACGTCAGTTTGCGTCTTATGATTTGCTGTTTATGTAGTTGCATACACACCAAATGAACTCTTTCTGTTTGATATGACTGATTGTATGTATTTTTACAGACTATAAAAGCCCAACGTGCCTGTGCTACTGTTACTGCGAATTTACATCTAAAGCAGTTGACTTGGTGATTTCGCGATCCTTAAACTTTCGGCGTTTTTATCGTACCGCTAACTACCTTTTAGTTTTGTGTACTTTTTATCTTATTGTTAATTGTTGTAGCTCCTTATGAGTGCTAGAGACTATTTCCAAAGAGCCAAAACGTCGACAAAAATAGAAAACGCATTTGACAGTACAACCAATAGTAGATGTTTAATTAATTAATTATTCGGAAAAAGATAAATCACTAATAGCTATGCTGTCAATAAATTTATTTGTATATTGGTACAACTTTTCGGCTGTTTATCTACAGCCTTCTTTAGATAAACTTTAAAATATGTACAATAATGAGTTTGACAACAAATTTATCTCCACCTATATAATTATAGAGTAAGGCATAGGCCGTACGATTATTAATTAAATTATTTATATATACGTTTGAGCAGTGTCACAAAAACTAATCCTTATCAAATGATAAAAGCCTTGCTCAAAACCAACGTTAATCGTGTAAAATGAATTATATATATAGAATTGAGAGAATGCACATATCCTGGAAGTTTAACGTGCGTAAAGGTAAGTATACCACAGTAAACATAGAAATCTTAAATTGTGATTAAGGTAGCGTGTACATTTAAAAAGAATGGCAAAAAAAAATAACTAGTGAGAAGAAAGGTAAATATTATGTAGGACAGCTATTAATGTATCTTTTAAAAATTGAGTTTAAGTTTTATGTGTCGATTTAATTATCGACTGTTTTGAATTTTTTAATATGGACCATTTCAGAAGTTATTCTTTTAAAATGATTAGTTTTATTATCTAATATTCTAATATCTACTTTGGAAAATTGAACTCCATGAGCCCTATTTAAGCAGACTTAGTTCTAAGAAACTTAGAAGCTGACTGTCTTGTTACTAGCCCCACAAATGTAATTTTTTCGTACAGTTATGTGGATAATATTTTGGCTTGCTTGCCTAGGAGTGACTGAAATTCGTTTTTGAAACACTTGAATGAATACGACTTTAATCTACAGTTTATCTGTCTATAACACTATAATCTTTTTAGATATTTCAATTCTTCCAAATCACAACGGTTCCCTAAAGAGTAATTGGTTTAGAATGCCCATACATTCTGGTCTTTCTTAAAATTATCACTCCCATTGACCCATATCACAAAAGATTGGGAGCGAAATGAGTTTAGTTAAAAGGGCGACTACATTGTCAGATTCACAATTTTATAAAAATCATTTACATACTATTTGCTTACTACTTTAAGCTAATAATTATCCTAATAATTATCTTTCCAAGCACATAGAAATTAGATTAAAATATTATAATTCTAACCAAAACTTAAATACCTATAAACCTGATTCAAAACATCACAATTATTTATTTTTAAACTTTATTTAAAATATTAATAATGAGTTAACAAAAATCTCCAATAAATACAATTTAAATGTCATTTTTAAATATTCTGATAAATGTAAATTTATAAATTATCTGGGTAAAGACCGAATAGAATAATTTAAAAAAAAGCATCGTGGTGTATTACATGAAGTGTGGTGAGGAGAACTGTGAATATGGTTCATATATAATACAGAATTTATTTAAAGCTTGCCCTCTAGTGGCCAACTTTGATACTTTTCCTTAATATACAGTTGCATGAGCAGCAATGAAAAGTGCGGTGTCGGTGGCTGGGAGCCATTTGTGAAGGGGGAAGCTCCGTCGAGTCAGTATAAAAGCCGCAATAGTAGTTTAATAAAGTTTGTCACAGCATCGCAAGCTAGCAGGTAGTCACGGAACTACAGTTCTAGCAGCACCTGGAGAGTATCATCCGACTACACCAGAAGGGAGTTGCAGCATCCAAGAGGGTGTAACTTGGAAGTTAGCAGCACCTAGAGGGTATCGTTAAGGAGGTAGTGTTTACTTAAAAGTTATGGTTATTTTACTTAAACGCTTTTTGTCTTCATACTTTTAAACCTCTCCCTTCCTCTTCTACTCTTTAGGAAGTGGGAATGAGTCGGGAAAAACACAAAAGGCTTCTTACGTAGAGCTATTTGCACTATCCATTGATTGCTACAGTAATTATTTCTTATAGTCAAGTGTAAGAAATGCTGTACTAATTTTGTGATTTACATTCTTATCTTTAGCTCAGTATTTATCATAAGGTACATAAATCAGAACTTTTTAAATACAAAATTTTGAGGTTAAATAAAGAGAAAATTTGGTAACATGGTAAGAGGTTCTTTCACCGCTACCATCTTCTCTCTTTTGCAATTCTTTCCATCATATAATATTAAGTTTTTTTTTAGGCACCATAATCATACAGTACTTTAAGTACACTGCTGATTTGATGCAAAATTCCCTTAGGCGGATTGCACAAGCGGATGATAATGATCTATGGTGATGGTTAGAGTTGACCAATCTTGCGATGGAGGCTCTACAAAAGCATGTTATCTCATCATTATCCAGAGAAGAGATGCAATCCTGTCAGCCCATCTTAGCTACTTTGCTGTACATTCAAGACAAGTTGACGAGTTTACTGAGGAAGACCAGAGGATAATTACAACAGGATCTTTTGGAAGTGCAGGGCAGTGTGGATAATCCTAGTGTGCTCATCAGTGCAGATGATTTAAGTGCATCAAACAGTGTAGATAATCCTAGTGTAAAGTGGATCGGTTTACTATTAGCATTTGAGAATCGCATAGCAACAGGTGTTATAATCAATCGTGAACATAAAAACATTACTTTTTTCTTAGATGATGCAAAAATTCTCATTGTCTCCTAAGTTGTGAGTGTTCTAGAACAATAGAATGCTTTAAATATTAATTTTAAGCGTGCCGCAGGTAACACGATACAAAATATTGATGCGTAAGTTATTGTTTGGAAGAGTTTTAACACGAAAAATATTGAAGTCTCGAGATCAACTGATACAATTAATGATTGCTTTGATATGAATTATGAGCAGCCGATAATCCATCAAATAAAAGAATTTTAGGTCAGAGATTCTGGCTCGATACTACATCAGATAATCAGTTTGACCGTGAATATCAACAAGTATATTCCAATGGAAGGGAATTTATATGTGGAATTACAATATGATTATTTCGTCAAGATGAGCTGAATTCGAAATATGATGATAATGTAAATTCTGATATGCTTCATAGCCAGTTGGAAGAACTATGCTCTAACTGTTGGAGTTACAAAAAATATTTATTCGTTGAAATCGACAAGAATAAATGGATGAATAGCGGTCAATACCGCAAAGGTTTCGACAGTTTTACTATAAATATTGGAGTGTATAGCGCAAACTAATTAGTCTACTCTGAGACGTTAAAGTGTCAACATGTATGAGCAAGAAAAATACGTGTTGCGCCAATTGGTAATGGCAAAAGAAGCTATGAAAAAGATGTATAGATTATTGAAAGTTGGAAAACATAGGGTTAAAAATGTACTGAGTAAAATTTAAAATCCAGTCACAGATCCATTTGGGAAATAATAACTGAATCAGAAAAAGTAAAAAATAAAAAAAAACTATACGGTGCCTCATAATTTTTTTGATAAACCATCTATGAAGCTTCAACCTATAAAACGAATAAAAAAAGAAAAATATAGCGATGACAGTCAAAGTGATGATGATAATAATGATGATAATAATAATAATAATAATAATAATGATGATGATGATGTTAAATTAATATCACTATCAAAAATCAAACTTATGATGAAAATAAGAACACGTCTAACAACGTATATTTACAAATATTTATTGAAAATCGAACTGATTTATTAAATTTAGTTTACGGGCTTAGAAAAAAAGAAGGAATATATATGTTTGGAAATTTATCAATGGATCATAACAACAATGTAATCAAAATAAATGTGTTAAAATATCCTATGAGCGATGGATTAATGGATCTACTTGTGAAAAAATATCCTGACACAATTTGCATAGCTCGAAATGATTACGAAAAATATTACATACTCCTCGGAACTTTAAGTGCGCAGCGAAAGGAATTTAGCAAATACGGAACTATTTAACACCTAATATTAAGAAATTGAATAAAATACTAGCTTCGTTGTTTGATCTGATTGCCAGCAAAAACAGAGGATCATTGCTACCTCACAACGAAATCGCTAGAACAATGCAGTCAGCGGATTACCTTCATTCAGATGATCTAAATGAATTGGTCGATCATCTTTGATTAGTGGTGGTTGAAGGAGCAGCAGAAGACCCGAGTCATGACAATTCTTTATGTTTATTAGATTTAGAATTGATTCAGGTACAGTACGTCAAAGAGCTGTTCAATAAACGCTTCTAATTTTATTGTTATAGTAAATTACTCCAATACTGTTTACATAAATTGGGGGTCTGAGTTCGCCGATTTTATCTGACAGGAGTCGCATTTAAGGTGTTGTCACTGGTTCTGCACTAGGCCAATATATATTCATAGTTAAAATATATAGCGATCTTATTCAGTGCGAAAATGAGCATCGATGTGCTCCTTTGTATGCTGGATATGTCTGATGGCAGCAGCAGAGGTCTCCCTGGTATTGGGTACGAAATCACTGTTGATGGACAGTATGATCTAGATAACAGAAGATTATGCAATGTTGCAGCAGCAATCAACCCAAACAATGCTATGAATGGTAGAATTTATCAGAAAGATGAAAAGTTATAACAAATGAGCATTATAAGCTCAGTGTAATGTTACATAGTTTAAATGACTAATTTACATTGGAAATAGTGAAATTAGAGCAGGAAATATTTACTATGAAAGAGGCATTGACTCAGATCTCTAATATTACTCCAGATGAAAATGAGACCATATGAATATACAATCAATGGTATAAAGAGTCAAGTCTCATTAACATATTAACCGTCAACAAGAATGGATTGTTAGAAGGAAATTGTAGTGAAGGAGCTTTACAAACTAGCTCGTTGTAATTATCCACGGCAAAAGTATGATATCCGAGGTTTGGATGAGACATGGCAGGCAGGTTTTGTAGAAATTATACCTTCTATTCGTGAAAACAAGGGTCACAGATATATGCCTACGGTGGTGGATGTATTCTCAAAGTATGTTTAAGCTGCACCTATAAAGAAAAAAACTGGTGATTATGTTACAGCAGCTATGAAGTCCATGTTACGGGATAGTGAAGTACCAACAAATCTGCACACCGGCAGAGGTAAAGAATTCCAGAATAAGAGTTTTAAAGATCTCATGAAGCGATACAACACAAATCTCTCCTCGACATAAAGTTTTCTGAAGGCATAGATATACACGATTTAATCGCACTGTGAAAAACAAAATGTGGACAAAGTTCAGTCTCCACGCAAATTAAAAATGGCTTGATATCTTACCTGTTCTAACTGCTGCTTACAATATTCGAAAGCATCGAACAATCGGCATGAAACCTATGGATATCACGCTGGGTAATGAAGCTCAAGTCTTGCGAGAACTCAAAATTAATGAAAAAACGATAAAAATACCGAAATTTAAAGTTAATCATAAGGTGAGTGTGAGTGAAGTCAAAATTATCTTTGAAAAAGGCTACACGCCAAATTGGTCTACTAAAATATTTACAATTTACAAAGTATCAAAAAATAGTCCAGTTATCCATCGTTTAAAAGATTATAAGGATTAGCTAGTCTCTGGTGGCTTTTACGAACAAGAGCTGCTGAAATCTAAGTATCCAGACTCATATCTTGTACAAAAAGTCATAAAAAAACATGGTAATATGGTATATGTTCAATTGTTGGGGTTTGATAGATCTCATACCGGTTGGAACGGTAAGTCAGATTGTTAAAAAAAAAAAAAAAAAGAGAAAAAGGAGAGTGGGCCTTATCCACTCATCCAGTGCCCTGTCCTGTAGTGAACAACTTATCTTTCACTTTCATCTCTATAAGCTTTCTCTTTTGTTTTTTTTCTGCTTATTATTATTTACAAATCCACAAATTCAAATTCATTATTGCCATTGTACACTATGAACGAAGTTTATTTTTGCACTTTTTTGCTACATCCATTGTACAAATCGTCATTGGTTTTAATTTCTTTTGACCCACGATCTGAAGCAGAGACTTGGAATTCTTCATCGACGGTCATGACGACTTTGCATCTAAAGCAATTGTTCACCTTCTTGAGCTCGTTTACCATGAATTTTCGCTCCTTTTTCAACTAAGATAACCTCATCGTTAAAAGAGAGCTATTGTTGGCAATGCGGTTGAATGCAGCTAAGTCTATTGTCTAAGATAGATAAAAAAGTATGCAATTAGCATACACATGTATGGTTTATGGTAGTATAGATGTAATTGACCTTTAGTATATTAAGGAATTCTTGCTTTCTTGCTTGGTAGTGTATACTTCCAAGGAATATGTGAGCTCTTTAGCTTGTCAAGCGACACATTGAGCTCTGCTAGAGCATGCAGCTGTATTTTTAGCCCAGGCTCTAACCCCTCCAGCTCTTCCCCCTCTTCTTCTTCTCTCCCTACTACCATATCATTTTCTAGATCAACAAGCACATTTACAAGATAGAGATCTTCATCATCTAAAGTGATATAGCCCCTTGGTAGTGTGTCCATGCTGTTGTGGAGTAACTGGCGTTTATCACCTTGCGAACTAAAAACCATTTACCGCTGCTGCTCCGTTCGAACGATGTGTAGCCTTGATATAATATTGTTTTGCTGGCACATAACAACAGACATATTAAAGAGGCAGTTTCAGTCATCTTTAAAGTCGATTTTAGTATTCGCGATAGCTGTTTTACGCCATTGGCCTTCTTTAACAGCTTCTCTTTTTGTACACGGATGCAGTACATTTTACTCCGTAGCCCAATGAACTCGATCATGATGTTGTCAAAACATTCATCCTTTATCAACCTGATGACTTTCTTATTCACCATAGGCAGATAAAATTGATTACTCGGTAGATAATCTGATGTGCTGATTCTCGATATCTTACTTCATGATTTCGTAGACATTCTGACCGGAAATCTCATATATCAAGCTATCCATCTCTATGTAGAGCAATTTTTACTTAGCAAAACTTTGCCTGATGTGTGAATAGTGAATTCGTGTATAAGGGTCTTTGATATGACTAGTACACTCAAACTGACATATATTGGTTCTCTTACAGTTATCTCTACGCGCAAGCTAAATCACTACGAGATTCACCGCGAAAATTGAGCAACCATGGAAGTTAGGTGGGGCAATGAGTGTTTCTGCACCATACCGTTTTTTCTACTTATTTACAAGCTTAACATCCACTCACTTCTACTCATACTCCATGTTCTTTTCATACAGGGCACTGATCAGAAGTTCCAATAAGAGCTGTCCAAGCGCTCATTCTTATTCTGCTTACTCTTTTCAGTATCAAGATCCACGTATGGTTTGAGCGATAAAGTTTATCTAAAACGCAGAGCTCTATAGACTTTCTTGAGAACTAGTCTATATGTGAGAGTCTGCTTCAATGCCTTGTCACGTATGACTAATAATGTTGGATACTTTAGGTCTACTTCAAGAGTGTAACCATGACGATCATTACCAGCACAAGCATCTCCATCATCTGGTGTATCAAGAAAGTTTGCTTCTGTAATTTGGTAAACTCAGTAGAAGTATGAAGCTGAAGCCAACCAACAGACCTAGCCGACATACTAAATTATGCGGCACGCAAAAAAAAATTTACTTACGGAAAGATAGAGTCAATAACAAGGCTTATTCTCTTTGTATTTGAACAAGAAATAGCAACTTATGATTTTGGTTGTGTCACAAAAGTAATTAATAATATTGAAAGAATAAATAAACGCAAAACACAACCTGTTCTCGCAAAATTATTCGATTTTTCTTATAATTTTTATCAGCAAAATGATAGAGTCACTAAACTAGGCTTATTCTCTTTGTATTAAAACAAGAAACAAAACTTTATGATTTTAGTCGTGACACATGAGTTATAAATATTGTTCAAGTAATAAATAAACGCAGAAAACAAACTTTTTACTCGAAAATCTTTAATACAGTTCTTATAACATCTATTAGCAGAATGATAAAGTCATCGAAAAGGCTCAATTCCTTCGCATTTAAACGATTAACAAAATCGTGTTATCGAGGTTGAGGCACAAAAGTTATAAATATTGTGTCAATAATAAATAAACCTCGAAAAATAAACTATTATCGCTAAAATCTTTAATAAAGTTCTTATAACTTCTATCAGCGAAATAATTTACGGGTCGCTTGTCCTGACGGTAAATAGGGCAATGTTGAATTGGGAGCCTAGGACCGGCGGAACGATGGCCGGGGGAGGTGGTTTTGGCCTCTCGTTGCTTTGTGGATGATTCACTATCGGGTTGTCCTTGGGTGCGTCGTCATCGTCCTAATTCTCCGAATCAGCCTCTTAAGGGGGCTCTCATTACCCATTCTCTCTTCCACCGTAGGTCTGGGCAACCTGGACGGTGAAGCAGAGATGAGACCGTCAAGAAGGATTTTCGGGTCCACTTCTGATACCTTTCGAGTCGCTCTCCCACGCTCTGCCTCAGCATCTTCTTCACCGTCCGGAAAGTCTTTGGCAGTTCGTCCGGTGGTAAGCCCAACGCAGCATCTAAGGGCTTGGGCCATTCCCACTGAAGGGTCACACTCTCGCGCTTAGGCGCCAGCTTCTCTGGTAATAATTAAGGTTTTTATATGAAGCTGGTATCCTTTGACGTGAAGTTACCGCTATTATCAAAAAAAACTCGCGTGCTTTTCCCGCTCCCGAAACCTTCAGCGTTTTCCGATCTTCCCTCTGCTCCACCCATTCCAAATTCTTGGGGTGGCACCTCAATACCTCCGATAGCCTTTAACTAATCATTTTAATCGGCCTTACTCATACTGGGCTTGCACTCGAATGTCTCCGGCCGGGGCTCTTTAAGCATTCTATCTATCCTATCACCCTTTATGACGGACGCCTCTTCCCCCTCTTTACTAACCCTCGCCGCTCTGAAAAGTTCGCTCAAATCATTAAGATTCATGCTGTCCCCCGATTCCGACTCTAAGTCAACTAATTTGCTAGTGTCACCTCCCGTATTTCACCCGCGAGAGGCTCCATACACGGCAGGTTTTTAAGGTTACGTCACTTTGGCCGCAGTTTTGGCACGAGACTGGTGGCGTGCGCGGAATGGTGTTACGTGTCCCTCCAGTGGCACCCTCCTCTCTTCTAGGCCGATTAGAGCACCCGCACGACATGTGTCCTTTCTGTCGGAACACGTAACAGACTGTCCCTGGGCCCTGCGATACGAACAGGCTAATACAACGATATACAGTTTGCAAGCACTTTTATAGATCTGGTCGCCTATGTGATAGTGTATAAGTGCAAATATGATGAGTGATACATCTAGTGTATTAGTGTACAAGTAAATAACCTTTCGTACGTACACACATATGGCCATCAAACTACGCCTACCATTATTAATTAAATCCATCAACTGCTATTAGAATCAAACCATTACCATTATAACATTTTATGTTGACTTTGTAAGAAATAAATCTATTCAAATAAGGAGCTCGAAAGCGTATGGAATACTTAAAGGGCACAAAAGAAACAAGACAGGTAAGTCACTTGGACACTATAGTTGACGAAACCATTTAGAAATATGCTCTTATAAGTTCTCAAAGAAACCATGATTGCAAAAAAAATATCAAAAACTTTTAACTATTCACAACAATTGTGCTGCATATGCAGGGAAGATGCTACATTCGTTAGAAGAAATCTTTGTTTCTTAACTTAAATTCTGCTGACGACACATAAAAGAACTTTGTCGATATATATTTCTACAATATTGAATGAAGATTGTTTATTTATGGTTTTCACATCATATTTAACTATTGCCCGTATTCTCAGTTTACTGCATAACTACGTCATGACTACATATATTATTTCGTTTCCTCACTAAGAATTACAGAAAAAGGAAGGGTTAAATAACTTTCCATTTTTACATAATAGTCCCATCAGTAATTTTTTTCAAGGTTATACATTTATCTTTCATTACATTCGGACTTAAGGAACAGGGCTTCTGATCCCGATACTGGAAGCTCTTTCCCTCCAGTCAACTGGGAGATCTGTTGCTTGGTTTTCTAGAGCAGCCGCTCGCCTAAAGTGGCAGATCTGCTCTACTAAATCTGTGGTGGAGCGGCGCTACTGTATATGAAAGAGAGTCCACTCTAATTCTCTCTTAGTGGTGTACGCGTACTATTATAAGCACTAGAAAATCCCTGATATAATGATGAGTACTAATGATACGAATAACAATGACTATCACTTTTCCAATCCATTACAAGCGTTGTAAAATACATACACATCGATGGTAACAATTCGTTTTTACCAACAAACTTATATTCGTTATTTAATAAATATTCTAAGAAAATATTTACTAAATGTGTTTAAGTAATGCATGAAAAGTTTTGATACCTTAATGCAAGCTATTCTTTTTAACATTTGTAGCGGCCGCTTCTATTATATTTTTCTTCAAAATCCCTCCAAACAATCTATGGCAAATTAATTTCGTAGTTTAAATATTTTGTCGTCTAGTTCAATACATTTTACAGTTGAAAGAAGCCACAAAATTAAATTTATTTTAATTCTGTTTATATTATAGCACCAGGAGTTAGCCGATCGTTAATTTATATTATCATATTTATATTAAAACAACGCAATCCCTTAATAATTTAGAGGACTATTACATTTATTGCAGATAAAAGTTATTTTAACCTAATCGCAATAAATAAATAATGTGCACCTCTATTATACATTTACTTTTTAATAATCTTTTAGAACAAGCAAGCAGATATTTAATTTTACTAAGGACGTTCGGTGAAGATAAGAACTTCTAAAGATTATTTTTTAAATTTTGACCTGACGTTCTTATTGTTGTTACAAGAAACCTCTTAAAATTTAAAGAGGTTGATATGTTTCATTTTATAGATATTAAATTTCAAAGTTTAGTCATTTTAAAAAAATTACATATGGGAAAATTAATAAAAACTTATTTTAAGAAAATGGGCCTAATGAATTTGGTCAATTGTTTTATATGTCACAGAGAATGTTATAAATTTAATGTATACCAAGTTTCGCGATGATAATCGGATTTTTTCACCAAAAAAAAAATTAAAAAACGGTTGAAAAAAACAATACGAAAACGTTGTGAGGCAACTCGAGCTTCTGGCATAACTAACCAGGTGGCCATAAGTGCTGAAATCGCTTTCTGCAAGGAGAAATTTATTTGTGTGTGTATAAATGAGTGTATGTAAGTAAATTAGGTACTTGTAGAACTGTGGGTAGATCTACATCAATTTTGTACAGCGTAGCCGATTCTTTACTCGCTGCCTGTTTCCCTTGCCCCCTGAATTTTTCCCCCGATAACTGTATGAAACGTCCTTAAACGACTAAAAAATATTTAAGTTGCTTACAGTATCACAGTAAGTATTGTGAATATTTCTAATATATTATTTTATGAAGTGTAATAAAAATATATTCTATTGTAATTATAATTGATGATAAAACGAACTTCAGTAAAAATCAGTCATAATTATGCGAACAACTTATTAAACTCGTTAAAGTTAATTTGTACAGTAATACTTTTTAAGTTCAGTTATAATAAGTACAGTAATACTTTTTTCTTGATATAATAGAGTTAACAGAAGAATCTTACCTTGTATTGAGATCATATACTGTATATTGTGCTAGATATGAGTATCTAAATAATTTTTTAACATTTTGTGTCAATAGCAAGTATTTGTGATCTGGTGATAGCATATATTTTGTTGGAGACAATCTTCTCTGAAAAAAAAAATCTTTGTCATGCATACAGATATTTTATGGATAGAATCATACCCTTAGTTTCTATGCATAGTAAACAAAACTTAGTACTCCAACCAGAAAATTACTCCGACCTAAACCCACAGATTTCAATAATAATTTGGTATTTCGCAGTTCACAAAAAAATAAGAGGCATGATTTTATTTCAAGTGTCGATGTGCACTTTCAAGGGGTCAAAGCACCCATACAATTTATATTAAGAATCTTTTTTCATCAAAATACGAAGTTCTATGAAGCATTTAAGAAAGAAAAAAAAAAGTTCTCACTCACACAGTATTAATTTCATCGATTTTATTTTTTTTAAGACGTAATCTTATTTTTTTAGAGGGTGTAGTAATACTGTTACTCAATACATTTGATTGCAAACATTAAAAGAAAATTTTGTAAACTAATACGTTACATAATGACATACGTAAAACATACATACATACATATAGATAAGGCCTGCAATATGAAATTTCCTTTTTAAAATCGTTCTTGAAGGGGTAAGATTTATTTATTAATATCATTTTGATATCTTGAGAACTTATAAATGTAAGGAAATAATACAACGGTAGGGATATTAGATATTTATATAGTAACAAGAATCATTCACTGTATTTACAATAGGTTAAAATGTTATTTTTTTACAGGATACTGTATTTTCATCGTAATTTTATAAAAATCAAAAACAAAATTTAAGAAATTATTCAACAAATCAGTAAAAAATATTATAACGTACAAAACTAAAGCAAGTCCTATGTTATAGTAGCTCCCTCAGGCGGCCGTTCCTACTTTGAAAATTTTCGGGTGCTTAGCACAAAGTTACGTTAACGTCACCAGTACCCGAAGAATACTTAGTGAATCGGGCTCAAACATTCACAGACTTTCCTAAGACCGTCAAGTTTCTCACGGTTATTACGCATTGATGAGTAATGTGGGTTTTTGAAATAAAAATTCAACCTACACATCAAAATTTTGATTGATAAAAGTATGTGACGGATTATAAAAAATCCCAAATTTCTTTGTACACATTGTGTTGACACAAACAGTGGACTAATAGAGTCTTTTGCTCGACGCTTAGGTAGTCCAATGGTGTCTAGAACTCTGACAAGACAGACTCTTGTATTCTCACAGTCTAAAATTTTCCTCCGTGTACTCAGCGAATCAAGCCCATAAAAGTTACAGACCTTTTTCAGACTGTCTTGTTTCTCACAGCTTTTGTACAAAGTTAATGAGTGAGATAGTGCTGTAGGAACAATAATATATACATGATCTTTTACAAGTTATTTTTACCATACAATATGCTCCCTCTCACTTACTTACAACAAAACAACAAAGTAAGTGAACCGATCAATTAATCGCACCGAAATTTATACAGATAGTGGTAAACATAAGCGCCTAAATTACCAACCAATATATGTCATCGACGAGTTTTATTTTACATGGTCCCGGCGCTTTGTATGTCTCTCACCAATAATGTATAAGACTGTGACCAGAAATAGAATCTTTTAAAAACTAAACTAAAGTGTTGCAGGAAAAACTTCCAGCCTACAAATCAAAACTTTAATCGATTAAAGTATGTTACAAATTCACGAAAAACGAAAAATTTTTAACACAATATTGTTGCATTAGCCTTTTAAGAAGTTGTAGGCGAAATTTGAGATTTTGATGTATAAAAAAAAGTTTGATGAGCAATTTAGTGAAAGTAGTACAAGCTTTTAGAGCATTACAGTGTAATAATATAACTTCGAGATTAGGTAAAAATCCATGTAGGCAATGATCACACCTAGCTAAGGTAAGAAGATATACAAAATAAACAAGTTCGATATAAACCACAAGCGCAAATATAATTAAGTAAGATTGAGGCATTGGACATACTTAAAAAAGAAATTTTGTACTAATTTCTTAAACTTAGCAAAACTAACATTGAATAGCTCTAATGTATCCGTCGATTTATTCGCCTTACTTGTTATTCTCGTTTTCGTGCTCGCAGGTGATGAGTTTGAGGCGAACACATAGAATCTTGGTCTCAGGCTCCCTGCCAGTACGAGAAAATCACATAGCGATTGGCAACCAGGAGCATCAACGTAACCTCTCACCATCTCAAACACTAAATAAGCATACTAATATTCAGTAAGTGATCGCAACGAGCATGGACCAGACTTTTATGCGACCGTCGAATAGTCGTGTGATAATCTGCTCATCGGGCATCCAAGTCTATAGGAGAGAAATCGTAGAAATCTGTATCAGACTCTTTCTAATTCATAACAAAGATCAGCAGTATGAGAGTTATTACTAAAACTGTCAGAGAGCCGTGCAGTAACTGCAATGTTCCAATATTTTCTGTAAGGTTATCTCCTGCAGAGGTAGTCGTATAGTTTCCACAAGCTTACTGTAGTGATATGGTAAACTTTTTTTCTCACTGCATCAAGAGCAAAATAAATAGCTTACTTGTCTAACAGAGGCGTAAGATCCATAATCATTTCTATAAGGTTAAAACATGCTTTTTTATGTTTACTTTATGGGTATGGTCTCTCCACAGTCCCTAACCGGAGCCCCAAAGCCGTGTGGGAGCTTCAACACCCGCACTTAATTTATAAAGACGAATTCGACTTCTTTTTCCGCTGTTTAAGTCCCCCACAGTTTCTATACTTGAGTAGGTTTGTTTCTCGCAGCCACATACAGACGATCTACTGCCATCTTCCCGTCATTCAGTTTTGTGGGTAAGGAAACTTCACAGATGTATTTTTTAACTGTTCCTCGTCTGCTTGCTCTTTAACCTGGATGGTACATGTAGAGAAAGTCTTGTTATAGGTCAGTCCCTCCCAAAATACCCGGTTGGCTTGCACTTTACTTGTATGGTGCTTGGTGCCTCCTGAGGCCCAAAGTCCTTGCTTTCACCCTGATGGACTCACCCTAAGCTTAATTTTCCGCACTGCATGGTGCTCTCGATTTTTGGTGCCCTTTCTTGGTGAATACTTTTCTAGTGTCCTGCCTGACTGGTGCCAGCTCAGTAGGGTGATCGAATGTGTTCCTGTTCTTTCATCTTTACTTCTAAGCAGTCTGCTTAGGCTTCAGTCGCATTGCGCTTTGCTGAGCCCGCTGCTCTTCCAAGTGCCGCAGAGTGGGCAAAAGCGGATTTTTACGCTCCATAATCCTAAAAATCGCAGACGAAAATAGTTGAACTGATTTTTTTTCAGGATGTGTAAGGTGACATGATACAAACCATAGAAAAATTAATATAAAGTGTGTGAGGCATTGTCCCAGCCGCAAAAAAATTTCCAAGTCTTTGTAGTTTTCTAGAAAACTCGAAAAACAGGCCCCCAAAAATCTGAGTAACAACTGGCAAATATGTAAAAGCGATTAAGACGGTACCTTCAAACCGACAAAATAATTTTCTATTCAGTACATATATTTGACTGACTCACGATAACTTCAATAGATGGATGAAACGAAACCATTTTACTTTATTGAATAGTTTAGTGCAATTTGCCTGAACCATTATAGTCCTATAGAATATTTCTTCAGGTCAAGACATAAATGCCAACATTCAACTATTAAAAACCATTTAATTTTTAAAACTCAAGCTGAAAAATTTTGCAAAATGGCTAAGATGGATATGAATATTGTTGTATAATCCAAACAAATTCAATAATGGCAGAAATAATCACACACAGCAAGAATGTAAACCTAATTAAGTAGATAACGAAAAATATAACAGAACGTATCGTTACTGGTTCGATAACGATTACTTAGATGGAAATATTTGTCAACGTTGTCAGGAAGATAGTCAGTTGGCTGATCGTTGCTTTAATCACCATAAAATTTATGAAGATATGACTTTGAGCTCTACTACACATCAAGTAGCGTATGAGTTATGCAACGCAGCAGGCCAGACAGAACCATGCTGCCCGAACATAACAAGATCACAGATAGTTCACCAAACTCGCAGGAACGAAGGGCATACCAATAACGAGTACGAATCAAGTAAAACAAACTATAAAATTAACGATAAGCCGAGCCATACATCAACTGTCTTCAAGAGTCGCGATTGTCACAAAAAAAATAGTACTGTTAAATGGAGAAACAGCGAGTGTCAAAATTGGAGAACTAACTTAAGCGCTTAATCAACTGAAAAGATTCGTGATAACATACCGCTATCAGAAGAAGTTTCTCATACTATTAAAAAATATAGAACAGATGATAAAAAATATAAAAATATCTTTGGTGCTTACGTCAAGAAAGAATCACAAGTTAATCGTCATAAAGGCTTTCTCAAAACGTACGCTCAAGAAATCATCAAAAATGATAAAATGCGTAGTCCATCTGAGTATTGCGAGAATAAGCCCCTTTTTAAAATTGAGACTCTTGCACCAACAAAGATGACTCCAAATCATGTGCCAACCGCCAATAAAATGTTAATTACTACTATCCAAGATGTACCTTCTCAAATACAAGGTATGAATGCTGAACCTACTGTAAAATCTCACACCAATTAAACCATGATTATCTTTAACCAAAATAAAGCTATTGAAAATCTTTTTAAACAAAATCAAAATCTTGGAAAAGAACACAAAACGTTACATCAAACCCTAATAAAAATAAACTTTAATATAGATGATAACTTACATCGTGACTATCTGATACACGTACAGCCTGTATAGACAAATATAAAATCATTAAAAAAAGGATCAAAAACTTGTAAAATAATTGATCTTAAGAATACTCTAGTTTTTAACAATGATTAAGGCATAGAATTAGATGATATTATGTTGTCACTATCAATAATAAATAAAGTCTTGAAGACAGTTTAGAAGAAACACCTGACAATAACAAAAATTTTAATATTAAACACAATATCAAACACAATATCGAGAAATCACTTAAACTTCGAGTAATTAAAGTGGAGGATATGCGATTCCAAAAAATTATACAGCACATTAATAATCAGCATCCTAACGAACTCAGGCAACGATATAAGTATGACTGCGGATGATGGATAAAAAAATTACACGTTCCTTATCGAAACCATGTAATGTAAACAATAAAGCCATTATAGTTTTAGAATACTTGTTGCATTAGTATTTATTTATTAGTGCGAACTCAAGGTAAGGCAAAAAGTGTAGTAGCCCATTATTTTTCATTGAGGAATAGAGAAGGGACCTTTTGTTTTTCTAATATTGAAGGAAAAACGCAATCGTCATCTTATATCGTTTTCCTTTACAATTTTTCTTTTCTTCTTATCGGAGTCCTTATCGATATAACTATGATAAATTTTTTTTTCGTAAAGTAACCCTCGCGTATAAAGGGTTCAAACTAGTCAACTTTACTGCTAACAAGTGTGCCAACACTTTACTGTTGTTGGTAATAACCTGTTGTATATTTAGGGTTTTTCGGAATAAACCTGGACCAAAGGGCGTAGCCAAGATAATGTACAGGGAAGAGGAGGGCACAAAGAAGTTATATGTATATTTATACTAGTGGCGCTTCGTCCCCCTGCGCCAACCCCCGACTGTATATATTTCCTTGTACGGCTACTAACGGAGGAGTACGTTGCAAATTGTAATAAGTTATTTTGTAAAGTTGAGTAATATTTTCACTTTTTCATTAATAGTTATTCATCACGTTTTTTTTCAAAATTGACAAATTTACGTACTTTTTCATCCATAGGGAATGCCTATTTAGGACGTTTCGACAATTTGAAATCATCTAAAATGAAAAATTATCCATGTTCTACCATATATTTTTTATAAATATCAGTTGATATTACAGGTGTTATGTTAAATACAATTATTATTTTTTACCTAACTATGGTAAAGTATATTAGGTTATCACGTTAAATTTGAATAATTTAGTATTATACTCTGCATAGGTGTACTTACGTATATTTAAGTAATGTTGTTATATGTATATAGGAGTTGGCACACATTGCATTACAGGTATACTGATTTTTACTTTCTGTCCTATATTCTTTGTATGTTTATGCAATCGTAATTATACTTTTGGTGTTCTATATTCATATTTGTTATCGTTACCTTGAGGGCTGCTAACACAGGGTTGCGTTGCAAAATTGAGTAAGTTTTTTTTTTATATACTAATTTTTCTACTTTCTAGATTCTTATTTATTACGTTTTCAACAATTTTAACCCTTCCCACCTCTTCCATTTTTTCATTATATTTATTTTGCTATTTTTTATGTTTACTTCCACAACATTTCGTTCAATAATTTTATAAGTTATTTCGCAAAATAGACAAATTGACGCACTTTTTCAACCATAGGGAATGTCTATTTGGGACTTTTTTGACAATTTTTAATCATGTAAGATAAAAAATTATCTAGGACCACTATATATATATTTTTTTTTAATTTCCAGTGATATTTCCGATGTTATGATAAATACAATGAATATTTGTTACCTAATAATGTTGGATAACATTAGATAACATGACAAGTTCGTTTTTAAAGTATAAAATCAGTAAAAAAAAAATAAGAGAAGCAGATTTAATTATATTGGATGAAGTTTCAATGATTCCCAAAAAAGCATTAAAAATAGTTGACAGAATCATACAAGATTTTTTTATACAATGATAAACCTTTTGAAAATAAATTAACAGTGTTAGGTGGAGATTTTCGTTAAATTCTGCCTGTAGTTAAAAATAGTAACCGCAGTGTAATAATTTCTTAAACGAATAAATCATCATATTTATAGCCTTTTTTTAATATATATAAATTACAGATAATCATGCGCTTTATAGACGAAAGATTCTCAGAATTATTGTTGAAAATTGGAGATGGACAAATCAAAAGTTTTAATGTACCCGAATATTAGAATATTACTGATGTATGTTCGAAAATATTTGGAACACTATCAAGCTTAACGTTAAATAGTGCCACATTAACAACACATAATGAATATACAGATTTTCTAAATAAGAATGTTTTAAATAATATAGAAGGAATTATTGTAACATACAACAGTATGGATAAAGCTACTTACAAAGGTGTTGACAATTCAGACGATGACATTTATATTGATTTTCCAACAGAAGTTTTGAATAATATTCGAGGAGGTTTTCCACCACACAAACTAATTTATAAATCAGAGGAATAGTAATGTTGATTAGAAATTCAAGCATTAATGATGGACTTTGTAATGGAACAAGATTAAAAATATCGAAATTATATAAATTCAGTATTAAAGCAGAAATTAGAACAGGGGAAAAAATGGGAAATAAAGTTTTTATACCACGTATAACATTATGTTCTGAAAATAATTCTTCTTTACCTTTTATTTTATAGAGATAAAAATGTCCTATTTCTTAGCTTTTTAATGACAATAAATAAATCTCAAGGTCAAAGTTTTGATAAAATCGGTCTTTATTTTAAAAAACCTCTTTTATCCCATGGTCAATTATATGTACCATTGTCTACATGCAAGAATCCTAATAATGTTTTTATACAATTAAATTAAAGTGACGGTAACATTGTTGAACACACAGTTTTAGAGGAAGTTTTTGAAGATAACAATTAGGAATGGTAAAAATTTACAATACAAAAGATAGTAAATATCCACAATAAAAATGACAGTTTAATTACGTCAATAAGGTCTTTTTAGAATAGGTTTTCCATATTAAAGAATAAATTTGAAAAAGTGGATGGGGCCTATTCACCTTAATATCACAACAGACCAAAAAACTATTTCTTGTATATGAAATATTTATATGAAATTACTTTTTATGGTAATAGTGTTGATCTCACTAAGAGAAACTAGAGAAACACTAAAAAAAAGTGCTCCTGGATGATTACCGCAAGGTGGAGTGGAAAAATCATCATAAAATATTAAATAGATAATTAAGACAAATAATTATTTCTTATGAAATACAGCTTTAAGAGAAAATTTTCTTTTTTTTACGTTAAATCACGATGAATACAAGCGAATGGTCCCTGTTGG
>JAPYYV010002169.1:0-21577 GCA_030522625.1 Copidosoma aretas | reverse complement strand
ATAAGCTAAAAAATGAGTCCAAGTAGAAGTTTGTAGGTTGTTCACAATTTTGGACAGAGGGGGTGGCCTTTTTCACTAAGAACGCCCCATATATATATCTAAAAGAAGGCCTAGAATATAATGAAAAATCAGTTTTATCAATAAATGTTCATTTAGTAATATAGAATGAATGATTTACATGTTTTCAATAAAATATGTTACAAACACGCAAGGGTCCAGTCCTACACAGGACAACTCTACACCAGCACTCTAAACTTTATATTAGTACAACTATATATAGTGGCTATATATGGTGTAGAGTGCTAGTGCAGAGTTATACAGTAAAGAACTGGATCCATATCCTAGTGAATGTAGCTTAATTGAAAAAATTACCTCATTTACGGATGAAAAAAAAAAATGGATAGTGTCACGTGTGACACACTGCAGAAGTGAGAACTCCGAGGGTTATTAAATGTATAAATATGTATTAAAAGAGAGAGGGACAGTGAGTGAGTGATAAATGGGAGATGACAATCATGTGCGTAAATGGCACAAAAAATAAAAAAAACTATACATGAGATGCAATGAATTTATTCCAAAACAAAAGCTACTTAGAAACGTTAGTTTTTGCCCGCTTATGTTGTTTCTAAACAGTATGAAAAATCATTTGTAAATAACGTATTGCATTGTATCGTAAAAAATGTTGTATCGACCTATCTTGCTTCCCGTCGAGACATAACGTATTTACTGTTTTTTAAAGGTTGTGCTGTCATAAAATCAATTTTGAATAATTTTTACGCATTTGTATTCATATCATGAACGAGCTGTGATTTAAAGAAAATAGGTCTTATATTATAGTGACATTTATTAGGATTCTGAATTATGCGAAAAAGGTAATCATTAACGATAGCAATACGCGAAAAATATTGTTCTATAGTAAATTTAAGATACAGCACACGTTTGTATTCCGAATATATGATTACGTAAGCCGATTAATTTGTTAAAACACAATTTATGCAGAATCAAATATCATGTAAACTCATATATAATAGTAAGTTTTTATTTTGCTGAGTGGTGCAATATTACATAAATTTTAAAGTGCAATAAAAAGGCATATGAAATGTGAATTTGATCTTTCAACAAAATGACCTTTTATGTTCTCGTAATCTTAATAGGAGAATTTCGTTTTCACGGCACTCAATTGTCAGTTGTTTTACAGTAGCTATATATTTTCGTTGCTGCTCTAATGAGACCATAAGATGTCGATTTAGAATATCTCGACGTTTTTTTTCTTCCGACAGCTTTCTTCCCATCTGGAAATAAATAAAATAATTATTTTCTAAATCTGTTTCTGGAACTGAAACATTGGTACTTTGGATAATATACCTTCAGCTTATTTTCCTCAACTCCATTAACAATTACTTGAAACTGTCGAATAAAGTGCTCTCTACCAATGTTAGAAACAAATGCTCTGTAAAAAAGATCGTACTTTATTAGTTTCAAGAAGTATTCTAAATGATGAAAACTACAAGAGTAATAAAAAATATGTTATGACAGAGACTTATATTTCGATATTATATTGCAATAATAAAATATTGTTCTACATTTTTTTAAACATCGAAACTAAAATGAAACGTATCAAATTGTTTTAATAGCTGATCCATCGATCATAATTATATGTTTTTTTATATCTTAATATCGGTAGCTTATTTTTAATTCTATGTATCATACTAATTAAAATTATTTCTTTTTTTCGTCTATGGTAATATAATACCTGACAGATATTTGTTGTCTTCTACAGAGAATAGTTTAATATTTTATGGAATGAAAACAATTTTATGTATGACAATGAAATTTTTCAAGACTTGTTATTTTTTGTGTACGAAAAGATCATAAACCCTCTATTGATTTTCAGGTCTCTTCATAAGAGAGATGCATTTCTATATTAGATGGTCATGAGCAGAAATTTGATTAAAACTTAAGAATGATTTATACATAAAAATTACTGAAGATTATCAAGCGGAATATTGTCAGTAAATCCTGCAAATACCTATTGATTCAAGTATTTTGATTATTCTAAGTATACATCATTCTTATAACCTACATTGTTGACCAAGTAAATTAAAGTTACAACAGTAAAAATTATAATTTGAATAATAACGAGAGAAAATGGTGTGATTTAAAGTAATACTAATTAAATAAAATTTTATTCGTAAATTAATACTCTATTAAACATTACTTAATACAAACCAGCCCAATAAAAAAAAGGATTGACATTATTAAATATTTTTAAATGTAATAATACGTATTAAGGACAATATAATGAAACCCTATTGAAAATTATTTTCACTTATTTATATTTAAAATACAATTCAGTATTTAAATTGATTGACTGCTATGCTTCGGCGTAAATTAAATACAAACAACTTAAAGTGTCCAACACTTTTGTATAATTTGTTCGATACTCATAACATACAGAATATTTTAATTGCTATGTTTGTGAATGATGATCAATTATTTCTATTCCGGTATTTATCCATTTACATCAATTTCTGTCCATCTCCTGCACCCAGTTTGGAATGGAAGAAGCGTTCAATTTCGTAACAGCAGTTTCTAACGTAGCAAAGATTTCCTGTATTAAACTTAATTTTACTAAGTATTATTAGTTGTAAGAAAGTGTGGTAAAGTGGAACTAATGTCAGAAAATTGCAACACTTTTTATTGGTATAGCTTTGTCTTTGTTTTCCATAATTTATTTCGAAAATAAGTGCCAACAAACGAAGGCACGCGCCAGTAAGCATCAATACCAAGGCCTAGAACAACGAACACAACCAACGAGTAACGTCACACCGCTAGAATTCTCTGAACACGCTTCCTGTGGCCTGTACTTATAGACATACAAGAGAGATAATGTTGGAAATCAAGCTGCCGAAAAACCAAGACCTGCTGCCCTGGTTTATCGTCATATCGTCAACTTTACGCTCCAAGCTTTATGCCTGAACAGATGCTACGATCCGATTCATAACTGCCTTTACTGATAAGCTCGTAATATTGCACGGTTGTGTGGTTCAATCTTTGAAGTGAACCTTTCTAGACAGCAACTCAGCAAAATTTTGTAGAGGCGTAAAATGAAACGACACTCTTCCGCTACACCACTCAATTGTATCTCTCCTATGGAGAGGAATCAAGGTATGAGGGAGAAAGCTTATGAGATCTTTGTCAGCTGCTATTAGGTAGCTTACAAATGGCAGTAACAGAGGGGCCTGCTTTTCGGAAAAAGAGAGAGTAGCGTTCGGCAGACTACAGCTCCATAGCCAGTACGAAGCTATAGGTACACGCAGGTATATACATTACATGTAATATCGTTTACCGGTTATTATTACAGTATATGATTCGTGATACATTTTGTACCTCAAAGAATAAATTTCATTAAAATTGCGATGGATCATTACTTTTTTAAAAGCTTCCTTTTATACTTTCAAATGAGTATAATTATTCTATGGATATGAATAAATAACCTTTGATTATTTTCAGCTTTTTTTCGAGCTCATACAAAATGTATTTACTAGTCAAATTATAGTATGTGATATGAGACGTTCTTGGCTATAATTCTTTTGATGGTGGTACATATAATTTGTTATTGGAATCAGAAAGTAATAAAACTATTTCTGAAGTGTATGATAAGTGGTCGTAAGTGGCCTTCAAGACGGCAAGACACGATCACTTCCAAGATCCTACGACTTTCTCCAAATGAATCTACTAAGCAACGCCCATTGCAGTACCAGAAACACCGACAGTCATGTGTATGCTAAGGCATCTATACATTTACATACATTTGCCAGTATTGTGGTCACTAAATAAAGTTGGAGATACATGTCGGTTGTTTTAAATCCGAAGATCATTCCAGTTCACTCAAGGTACCAGAAAAGGGCATTAGGAGCTTTACTGTAAAAAATTACAATAGTAGGGTAAGAAAGACTGATTAGTTTTCGTTTAAAAAGGAAATAAATAGAAAAGTATTTAAATACAAAATTAGGATTATTTGTTCATTACGTCAAGTACAATACACCTATCAACCCTGGTACAATACTTTTTGTAGTTAATTGTATGGCTGGTAGATCAGTCGATTTGCGATCACTACTAATTATAAAAATTACACAAGATATAAAAGGTATACCAAGTATCTATGTGGAGTAATGACCCTGATATCATATACCAAATTAAGTACGCCAGCAAAACTTTTTCTCCATAGTTGCATCCGGGACATACCCTTCACACACTTTTAATGTTATTACATAAAAATCCATTGCCAGACGGTGTTTAAATTCATTCATTATTATTTTAATCTTTAAAAATACTGCCCACCCAAAAATGTCTGTATAATTTCCTGCCAATCCCAACATACATCTTTAATATTCTATAAATATTTCTTCCTCTGATGCTGAAAGACTGCCTGAAACACATCTAGACTTATGACGTAGATCCTATCACAGTTTCATATGGAATCCTCTTACAATCCAAAAGATTTTTACGCAGATGCATTGATATAAAATATTAACTCTATGTAGGATCAACCCTTAAACACTTTGAAAGCAACAGGAGACATTTGGCTGATGAGCACTAAGCAATCCTGTATAAAACATACCTTATATTTACTCAAATTCCACTTAATTTTCACGTAAGTTATATTTGCTAATTACCTGACGAGAACTGTGCGAATGTAAATTGCCTGAAAAGTAGAACCTAAAAAAAAATATAAGTAAAATATCGAATAATTATAAGGTTTGGTTTATGCTTGCCATAAGGCACTCTTGTGATAAGATAAAGAGAAAATATAAGAAAAACCAAATATCTGGAGTGGGAGGAGACACAGGATAACAATATAAATTGATCAAATTAGGAAACAAAAACTACAGGATTAATAAAATAAGTACATAACTTAAGTTTTTGATATTTTTACTATATTTCTATAAGATAACAGTGAAAAACGTGGAAAAAAATTGTACCTTACTATCGGTAATTGATGAAGAGGTGCACATTTAATTTGGAACACTTTTTGTTAACATAACCTCACGTAATGAAAAAATTAAATACCTTAAAGGATAAGCACGATGGAAAAAAAAAAATCATTTAACAGGTATTCAATAGGGTAGTTGAATCGAAAATCACACACAGAAAGATAAGGCCTTATAGAGATAAAAACCTTAAATTACACAATTTTAGATGTATTTAAATACGTTTGCAGTAAGATGTAATGAAAAAAATACAGCAGTTATAGGTGATCAATAGAAAGGTTTACATGTAAATGTTTAATCTTTTCGTGCCAACATAATTTAAAAACTAAAGAAGTAACCCCATATTTAAATCAAAAAGCAAGATAGGAAAAATAGTAGTTTTCGTCACAAATGTGCATCTCTCCAGGGCGGTCCCTGGGCCCGAGGGCGCTTGCGAAGAAACGCCCGAGGGAACGTTGGGACCCCCTTGGTCGGATGCACATGAGTGGCGAATACTGTTTTTCCTACCGAGGGTGTACTAGGATTGCAAAAGTGCCCGAAGTAGGAAAAATCACGATTCTCTCGGAGTTTGTATAAAGTACTCATATCGAAGCACTATTTACCTGCGGCGTTTTTGCCAGCCAATTATAAGCGTATCTGATGTTCTTTTCATACGATTTTATGTAGTTATAATCTTAAATAATATTACTTTGCGTCCTAGGGCTGAAGTAAATTGTGGGTACGGAGGCGCCGGAATATTTATATTCCTGCCCGTGGATGCAAAGCCGTGCGCCCGAGGGACGAAAAATTTAGCAGTTTTAAAATTTTTGCATTACTGAATTACATTATGCCCGACTAATACTATGCTACAAGGGCCATCTGTTGTCGTACTGTTTTTAACGTCCTCAAGATAATTTAAAAATGTGCCGATATCTGCCTCTTTCGAAACAGTATCAACTTTATATCCACGTAGATAAATTTCCCCCCTTTTTACTCTCAATCCTGTTATTTCAGAAGCTTTTTGTTTGATTGGCACTGTTGGAACCAAGTAAATATTGAAATTCCTTTGACCATCAAAAGCTGCGATCCATAACCAAAAATGATTACAATTGAAGTTTGAGATTTGATAGAGGTTTTTATTTACAGTAATGAAAAAATATGTATAGGTACAGTTATTTGAATACATACCTGAACTATTTGGTCAGAAGCACTAAGCCCTGTGGTTTCGACATCAAAGTAAAGAAGTTTAAAGAATTTAATTGTATCATCTTATGAACCAGTGCTTGACCGCTCAACCATATCGATGGGTATATCCAACACGCCACTGATACCAATATTACTTTCATACGTCAATCCCTCTTTTCGTTGAACACAACTGTTTTTAGAAGACTTTTTGTTTTTCAAAATTTTTTGTCTTATTCTACTTTGGCGGCTAGTTGTAAATAGTCTTTTCCTAATTACTTTATTGTGTTTGATTTTCCTAAATCTTAAACATGCATGCATTGGGCTTGGATCAACTATTTTGAAAACTTTGTCAACATATGTGTGCCCCAAATTCTTTTGACACACTGCACTAGCAATTCGATAATTGAAAGATTCGGATCAAGAATAATGTTTTAATTTGGGGCATTTGCTAGCAACGATGTTGTTAAAATTTTCGTTGATTTGCGTTGAACCAGCAGGTGCAAGTTTGGCTACATTACTTACGTAACGCCCAACCAACTCTTCCAAAGAGGTTCTTAGAGATTGGCCTTTCTGAGATTTTTACCTTGGAGGTTTTTGTAAACATAATTCTTTTGTGTATCATGAAATGTGCATAGATTGTGGTCGCCAAAAACATGAGGAACAATAGATTTTAAATTAATATTAAGATCTTGGGGCTGATTCTTACAGTCTGCTAGAATATTGCTAAGTGTTTTTGAAAAATACTCCATTAAAGGTTTTGGCAAGGACATGCCATACATAGAATTAAAAAATGCTTCGACAAAATGATTTTTATCAGCCTACAGCTTAATACTGTGGACTAATACTGCACTCAAGCATGCTATAGTAGCAGAATCATTATCCATAATGAGTATTGCGCCAAAAAAGTTGTGGATTTTTGATGAATAACTGCACAGCTATGACAGCTTCCATACTTTGGGGAGATCCATCACAATTTGGCCAGCAGTGATAATCGCCTTTTTTATGTCCCATATCCCATCGACGGCAACCTTTTAATCACACAGAATATGACACAATGTTTTTTGAGAAGTTTCCTATCAAAAAATCATGAGCAGATTAACTGTTGTAGGATATTCCCGTCCCTTTTTTATGCCATCTGACATCGTAAGTAAACAACAATCCGTCTTTTCCCTGTTCTCTTTTACAAATAGAGACATAGTAACGGAGAGGTATACCAAGCTAGCTCGCCAAAGTTTCATGCTACATACGGCTCCAGGTTTATAATTTGGCGCTAATTTGTTGCTGATTCAAAATGTCAAAAGTAATTTTGTTGCTCGTTTCAGTGGACAGATATGGACAATAATGCTAGCTTGATATCAAGCTAGCTCCCCATACATGCGTATCTCCGGTTAAGAAGCAGATAGCTCCACGGGATTTGCGCAGTAATTTGTCGCTAATCTGTCGCTAAAAGATCTGCCTGATAACGATTTTGTCGCCAGTTCCCCAAAAAGCCAGTAAACGTTTTTTACCGACCAATCTATCAAGCTGGCTAGCCATACATGCGTATCCCTGGTTAGGAAGCAGATAGATCCACGGGATTTGCGCTATTATTTTGTCGCTAATTTGTTACTTAAAGAGCAGCCTGATGCCGATTTTCTTACCTGTTCTTGAAAGAAAAAGGTCATGATTTAGCTGGCTTTTAATTTAATTTGTACTTTGTGTACATGACTACAGAGCTATACGACTAGAATGACTACGGCGATAAAAAAAACCGCTGTCTATAAATCAGCACAAAGCTTCCATTTCAACATACTTTTGCAAGAATATAATTTTAAAAAAATTTAATACAACATAAGAATTATTAAAAATATAAAAACAAGCTATTTTTATTTATTTTAAGGTCGAATTATTTTGAACATAAGATTATAATTTTTCCCCAATCAGTAAAAAAAATGCTGTTAATTTTTTTCCAATACAACTATCTTGTGGCTACAATATTATTGTATTATGTAAATTTTTTTAATGATATATACTTATCATACAGTCATTTACGAAATCAAATCAAAATTTGTCCACTCCGAAAACAGCAAAAACCGCGGCAAAAACCGTTATTTTGCACAAACATCGTTATAACAACTTTGATAAGGTATCAAACGTCAAACCTGTTTTCAACCTATGTATACAAGGATATAAAATGAAACATTATGAGCCGTGGATCATCGAAATCAATCGAAGGGTTTCTGAGATATCACGTGTATTTTTGGATATGGAAAATCGTTATAACAACCTTACTAAGGTATGAAACTTGAATTTTTTTTCCTAGCCGCCAGTGGGAAAAAAATTACTTTTTTGTTCAAAAATCTTCCTACGCCACATATTCTGACGTATTACTGCCATTTTTTGTATTCACTCCTGAGATAACACATCTTGGTGTGTGACAGTCATTAAAAGTCTTTGAAAGCCAATACTATAACCTAAAAAAATTGGGAAATGAAGCAAAAATAATTTCGAAAAAATTTCTTTTAACAAAAATAAGTATTTAGGGGTTCATTAGGTGCCTGATCATGAATTTATAGTTTGTTAGTAAAAATTTAAAATGGCGTGTACAAAATAGCGGTCAAGAAACAAATTTTTGCATTATTTCGATTTTCTCCATATTAATCGGTACACACGCGTATTTTCTTTATCTCTAAATAGGAATTTTTATCTTGTATTTTAAAATTCAAAATTTCGGATACAAAATAGTAGCCACAAACAACAAATTTGGCTTTATTTTACATAAATTGATACACATGCGTCTTTTTTTATCTCTGATGACTAATTTATATCTTGTATTTTACAATTCTAAATGGCAGATACAAAATGGCGACTAAAATCCGCGTTTTTTCCCCCTAAATTATTGTATTAAAAGTTTTATTTTGGAGTTTTTTAACACAAATTTCATGTTTATGTCTAAAAATTTGAAATTTTAGGTACCAAATGGCAGCCGGGAAAAAAAAACTTCAAATTGTTTATTATAAAAATTAGAATATCTAGCAATTTTTCATAGCTAATTATGAAAGTAATGTTTGGTCTATGAACTAGAACGTGGCAAGAAAAAGATAAAATTAAAATGACGTTTTATTATTTTCTTAATAAGTATGTTTTTGTAGTTACTAATAACGAGTCCTAAAATAAAATAGTCTTACTATTGTATTGTCTGATTTTCGTTTTCAAAAATTTATCTTGATGAATACAAATCATGTAAATAATATGTAAAGGAATAAAAAGTTCTAAAATTCCTTGAATTTTCTAATCCACTGATTTTGATAGTTACTAGATACGAATATACATATGTATATAAATATATATACATATATATTGTTATTAGTTCATAACTGTTACAATATGTCAGATGGAAATACTGTTTCAATTCTTTCAAAATAATTTTGTATGTCTCGTATAGGTAGTTTTTTCTAAAATTATAATTGCAGAAGAATTATTTGTGTCACAAGATTATCTATTCAAATAATAATTTTTTTGATATTTGCATTGTATTGTTTAGGTTTTAGCATAAGTCTCAAAGTTCTTAAATATCTTAAACAAAACTAAGAAATATATATTTAATAATTACATCCAGCCTTTATTTTGAATACATCAATATTTTACTCACGATAATTTTTTCTCCCATGATTGTTTGGTTATTAGTGTAGATATTGTAGGAATCACAAGGATAAAATAAATAATCCTAAATAGGTATATAAATGTGATTCTACTTTAGTTAGACCACAAAAAATTAGATTTATCAAGGACAGTGTATGGAAGGAGTTAATAACATTAGATGATATTTCGTTAACGTTAAGACCTACTTCTCCCGCGATATTAGGCTGGTGTCAAACACATAAAGAAATAATATTTTTTCTTGCTTTGATGATTAATTTGTAAATTTTGTTGTAAAAAAACTCACAGTATAGGAATAGTGATCTATTAGTTTTGAATTTTTAGATTAAATTTTAAGTTACTGGAGCAGGTTTTAAATTTTAAAAATATGTAAGGAACTTATCATATTTATTTCTTTGATTTCATCCTTTACCAAAAGATTAATATTGAATTTTAAATGTTTATTAAATATCCATTGCATAGGATAAACATCTATAAAAGCACAAAAACGCTCTGCAAGTAAAAAATTTTTTTTTTTCGAAAAAGTCTACTAGAAAACTGTAAATTTTATTGAGGGTATACAATTTTTGAAGATTTTTCAATTCGAATAATATTGTATAAATTTTTATTAATGATATAACTTTTTGATATTATTTTTTGATGACGAATTCTCTAGCTTTAGGAAAAATGTCTTTAGGATACACATTTTTTCATCTACAAAAGACTCTAGTACAAAGTTTAATGCCTAATTCTGTTTTAAAATGAAAAATAATCTTTAAAAATATTTTAAGTTCGAAAAAGAAAAAGAAAATTTATAAAGATGTCATACTTTATTTGATTTCTGTCATTATCCTACGTACCATAGTATCAACAACATCATCATTATCATTATCATTATCATCATCATCATTATCATCATTATTGTTATCATTATCATCATCATTATCATCCGAGTAGCAGGGCCAGGGAGAAGGACATGAAGTTAAATAAAAGGACCATGTATTGATTTATTAACAGTTCTCTCTATATTGTATCAATCTCTACTTCTACAAAGCACTTCAACGTCTAACTCTCATATATACATATATATATATATATATATATATATGTGTGTATAACTACATAGTATTAAGATGTGTACTGCTGCTCGGTCTGTACACGAGAATGGACTCTACGAGACAGCATCAGCCGAGCCGCACGGTGTGTCAGCCAGCCCGCAAGCTATAGTCGTGCAAAGATATAAGTGTAGAGATGGGGACCATGACTGACTAGCGTTGCGAGCGTAGTCGGCAAAGCCTACAACCCGACACATAGAAAAAGGACTGAAATATTTCTCTAAAAAATAATAAAATTTTTTTTTTTAATCTTTGAAAAGAATGAAAATGACTTTTTGTCTAAAATTCCTTAATCAGGCGCATAATTTTCAAGTATTAATTGTAACAGTTGGAAACCAGCCAAAGTAATTCGACCTCTTAAACTTTGGGAATTGAATATTTCTAATATAAACGACTAGTATAAACAGTTACAAATGGAACAATTTTTGGCGTGTTTTCCTTGTCTCAGAATGTCCTATACATACAAAAAATAATGGGTTTTTCTTCTGTACATCATAATTATGTCAACCATATGATAATGCAGTTGATACTATTTATGCGTCTTTGTCTAAAACACCACTCTGTTTTTCAGAAGCTTATGAAATTTAAGAGAAAAATGTATTATATTATTTAAAAATATGTTTGTCCTTAACTTTTTAGAGTTCATAGACATTTGATTTTAAGCACTTCTGGAATAAAATGGTTTCGTTTATTACTGCCATTTTTTCTCAAAAAACAATATCATAATAGCAATGTGCGCGTGTATCAATTTATATGGAAAAAAGCAAAGAAAAGCCAAATATTTTGTTTCTGGCCGCCGTTTTGTATCCGCCGTTTCGAATTTTAAAATACAAGAAAAAAATTCATATTTAAAGATAAACAAATACGCGTGCGTATTGATTCACATGAAAAAAAGCAAAATAATGCAAAAATGTTTGTTTTTAGCCGCCATTTTGTACACACCATTTGAAATTTTTATTAATATTATAAATCCATGATCAGGCACCTAATAAACCCCTAATTACTTATTTTTGTTATGAGAAATTTTTTCGAAATTAAGACCTAACACAGAAGTATATTATGTTTTAAGCACTATATTTTTGGAGGAGTAATTTAGTAACTGCTTATGGCTCTTTGTACTTTTTCTACGACGAATTATACGCAATGTTTTCCCGTACTGTTATCAAAGTTTATTAAAATTTCCAGAAAATTTTTTATTTTATAATAAATCGTTTTTCCATTAACATATCAACCGACTTATGTACATTGTGAAAAGAAAATCATGCACTTGCAAACCATGATTACGTTGTAATCCAGCAATCTATAACTAAGATGTAATTGGCTAAGTAGTTCCAATCACGAACAATGTTATTTTCATACAAAATATCTTAGCACTATTTTCCGTGTATTATATTTAATATATATATATATATATATATATATATATATGTATGTATATGTACGTATCTAATACCTATAAATTACACAAATATACCGTAGAATATTGATTAATCGGTGGTATTAGAAATGTAGTTGCAGAAAATAATTTTTTGCTTTGTTAAAACGCAATGCAGACGTATTTAATATTTTAAAACTGTCATGCAAGTATTTACGAAGAAGTTGTATGTTATTAAGTTATTATAATGATATTATTATACAGATAATATAAAGTTAATATTTTATTACTTAAAACATTCTTTTTTTATTCCAACAAAAAACAAATTTAGTTAATATACATAATATACATGATAGCAGTTAATGTTTGTTTAAAAAAAAGGATACAAATATTTATGATGGTGCTAACACATACGTTCTTACAGTAGTGACATCAAATAAAACACAAATTTTCTAGTTAGTACCCCTGTTTATTGGAGCCCAATAAAGAACCCACAGCTATGTATCGATGGTAGTGTAGTTGTAGTTAAAATTAGAATATTTGGTAAATTAGTAAAGTTCAAAAAAATATTTCAATATCTAATTAGTGAAGGAATTATCTTGCGTGAAATTATAATAATGATCATCTAGTAGTACTGCTTGGTCTCTAATAGGGTAGTATTTAATGTAAATGAATGTAAAGTAATTTAAAAATCTAATTATTAACCAATGAAATATTTTTGAAAGAATAATATGCAATGTAAATAGAATAACTTACTAATAGAAAATTGTCTTTATGAAAAAATTATAAATAAAGATTGTTATTGTGAAATTTGTTGAAAAAAAATTTGAAAAAAGTGTACAAATATTATTATATATTTAAAAATTACTAAATTATTAAAATGAAAGAAATATTTCTGTCTATAAATATTAATTTATATTTAGAAAAGCTGCAACTAATACCGATTTTTCATATATAGGATAGTTCAGTAATTTATATTAAAAAATAATTAAACAAATTTATAAAAAAAAGTAAATAAATAGTTCATTAAAAGTTGGATACAAACTGCAATATAGAAGGAAGTGATAAGTAAATAACTCACAGAGGTAGCTCTTGGCTGAGTCGACACAGTACACGGATCGTATGAACGAGGTCAGGCGTTCAAGTCAGTTGGAAAATGGTTTTGTTTAGAAATTAAAAATATAGTCTCGTTAAAAAATTTTAAAGGGTGAAAAATTAAAAATAATTGATTTCCTAACGTTTAGAGTAAACTAAACGAATTAGACATTGATAAAGTTATTCATATATATCATATATTTTTTATACATAGTGTAAATTATAAATGTTTTCAGATATTTTTTTTTTTTTTAATTGGTAATAAATGGAGAATTCTGTATAACTATAAAGAAAAAGCAAGATGTTAATAAACTATGAAAGCACAAACTGATCGGTTGATCTGTCCGATCGTGGTAATAGGGTATGATTATACTATGTACGTTATTCCGAAACACAATAGACTACTCTACTTAAATTCTGAATTACCTCATAAATCATTTATTAATGAACAGTTTTAGCGAGGAATTTGTATTTAGTTGTTTAGTCTTATGTGCTTTGGTTTTATTTTATTTGGATTCCGTATTTGGCTGAATTTTACGGGTCTTTCACTATGTGTTTTATCAGCATTATAACTGACGTTGACGTTTTTTATTTTTTGCCTCGGAAGAGACAACTAAGTTATTTTTGACGAAGTAGTAGAACATTGTAATGAGACAAATTTTTTTTTTTTACAAATATAGAGCTCAGTTAACATGAAATCTAATTTTTCTCTACCCTGTCAAAAGCATGTGCTATCCAGCCAACCTTATCTATTTACATCATAATTGAAAGTATGATACACCTTCACAGTAAGTATAATACACATAATTATATTGCTAATGATATTTTGTATTAAAAAGTAATAGTATATGATTAGGAGATCTTAGCTTATCACTGTTCAGATATAGTTTGCTAGATTTCAGCATAATCATCGTTTGCAAATGCCTGTTTTTTTTCGCACCATCTACATGAAGCGGTAGGTCTGCCCCATTCTAGTAAGAATTGTTATTGTCGCATGTACTTTATTCCGAAATCGAATAAAATATTCTGTTTATAGTCATAATTAGTGAAAAAATGATCCATCAATAAGATTTATAAGTGTACGAGTGTATTCGGTTATTTAGTTGTAGGTACTTGAGTTCTATCATATTTTTATTTCGTATTGAGCTAGAGCGTACGGTTCTGCCGTTATCTTTTCATAACTCTTATCACTAACGGTCCGTTTTATTGTTCTGCATCTGTCTATTTATTAAATTAATTATGCGGGACAGATAAAAAATTCCAAGTTGATGTAAAGGATCGGCTTTAGCTGCATCTGGTTGTTTTCGGCAATATTCGACGATGTTAGAGGGCTTTCGTGAGGTGGTTCGTCTGTAATTGGAATTATTCGTCTGTTTTCGGCCGAGTTTAGCGATATACCGTTTTTTGGAGGACTTTGGCTACCTTCGTCTATGAAAATAAGCATCGGGTCAAAATTTCTAAGTTTTTCAGGGGGGCGGTCGACAAATCCTGAAAATTTTCTAAGTTCTTGAGGGGGGGTTAACAAAACCTGAAAATTTTTTAAGTTCTTGAAGGGCGGCGAGGGATGCGGAGAAAGGTGCCAACAAATGATCGAAAAAATGATTTTTACGTGAAATCACGGAAAAAACGATTGAATTTTTAAGGGGGGCCTGGGGGTTGGGGTGAGAGGGGGTTGAGGGGGAAGCACAAAAAAATGACGATTACTCAAAACACGTCAAAATATAACTTTTTCACCCGTGACGGGAGGCGGAAGATTTGTAGTCCCTATCACTATATATGTATATATATATATATATATATATATATATGTGGGTGAGTCTCTGTCAAATTGTGCGCAAAAAAAATAGATTTGTCTAAAACTTAAGGAATATACTCTAAACAACGTTACAAATGCTGATGAATTTTTGAAAAATTTTTAGATGTCACCCCAGTGAGCTACAGACCCCTAAAGTTTCAATTTTCGGCGTTTTTTGAGATTCAGTGTAATTTTGAGCTCTATACTCCTTTTAGAAGATCAATTTTTAGTAAAAATATGTAAATTAAAAAAAAAAAATTTCCTGAATTTTCAGAAAAAAATATTTTGAAGGCCCAAAAATGGAATTCATAACCTTAAATCGAAAAATAAGCTTTAAACATTAAAAAAAAGGCCATGCGATCCAAGCTCATGATGCCAGCTTAGTATACTAGGAATATGCTCTTATAAATCCGGTTATGGAAATTTTTTTGGTGTCGTAAAAAACAAATAATGATGGACGGAGTTATTGCTGAAAATTTACACAAATTGCAGTATTTCGGTATTTTAACAACTGCAACGCCATCTACAGCTACGTAGTGTTTTCTTTTTATCATTTGCATTTGAAACAATTCTTTATCTATACAATTTCAAATTGAAAAAAATTAATTGTTACCTATGCGTACGTGTTACGATGGCTGGAAACACTCTAAAATTACTCTTGAAATTTACTTTACTTCTAAAGTATAAATCATAAAATTTTATTACGTATTTACTTTGTTTTAACAAAATTAATACAATAAGACAAAATTTATATCTTGCAGATAAACTGTTATTTAATAGACCATTTACATAGAACACTCACATATAATATTTGTTTATTATTGTTTGCGTGTACTTGTCACTACTTGAAAAAACCTTACATCTCACAATATTCTCATTAAATATAGGTTTTATACAGTGTTGTTGTTGCAGATCTTTAATTCGACTACTGTTCTTGAAGCGACCACTCAACTTTTTAACATTTCTATTGTAATCAGTCGTCTCCGAGTCTGCGAATTGGACGGTCTCATAATTACCATAACTTTTCAACCAGTCGTACAAAGCAACAGGAGTTAAAATTCGTTCGTCTGTTGGCAATCATAAACTTGCCTTTGCTGCAGACCTTCCAACAGATCCACCCAACCCGTCACATGCTCCTTTTCCATGAACTGTTGGGAAATATTGCCATTCCGCTAAGACTCCAAAGTCTTTTTCGTGACAAAATAAGTTCAAAATATTCTTATAATTTTTAAATTGCTGAGGAGCACCATCACTATAATAATGTATTTGTCGTACTGTAAAATTTTGCATCAAATACTTTATAATTATTTGTTGATATGTATGAACTGCAACGGTGTCGTGACATAAATTATCGGACATGACGACAAAACCAAAACTATCATTTTTATCATTTTGTTTGTAATAAATAATGACTGTTGCCTGATTATTGTTTCAATGAAAGGCAGGTGGAGCATGCTGGACGACAAAGGCATAGTTTTCTGCAAAATCTAAGTTAATGACAAACTTGTAGGTAGCATCTGTATCTGGCATCATGAATTGTTCGAGACTGAAAGCTTGGATCACATGCCCTTTTTTTAAATTTTTAAATTTTGTTTTTCGATTTTAAGGTTATGAATTCCACTTTTGTGCCTTTGAACTATCTTTTTCTGGAAATTCAGGGAATTTTCGATTTATTTATTTTTACTGAAAATTGATTTTCTAAGAGGAATATAGAGCTCAAAATTACACTAAATCTCAAAAAACGCCGAAAATTTAAGCTTTAGGGGTCCGTAGCTCGCTGGGGTGACTTCTTAAAAATCTAAAACAATTTATCGGCATTTTTAATGTTGTCTGGAATATATTCTTTAAGTTTCAGACAAATCTATTTTTTTCCGCACAATTTGACAGAGAATCACCCATGTATATATATAATAAGATATATACATATATATATACAAATATATATATATATATGTATACATACATCTAGGTTTAAAAAAAGATTTGACGTATCTTACCTTATCAATGTTGTTATAACGATGTTTAATGCTAAAATAACGGTTTTAGCCAAGGTTTTTACTGTTTTCGGAGTGGACAAATTTTAATTCGATTTCGTAATTGCAAAAGAATCTTGTTAAAGAAGCTTTGTGCTAATTTATGGACAACGGCTTTTTTTATCGCCTTAGTCATTGTAGTTGTATAGCTATGTAGTCATGTACTCAAAGTACAAATTAAATTAAAAGCCAGCTAAATCGTGCCCTTTCCCTTCCAAGAACCTGTAAGAACATCGGCATTAGGCTGCTCATTAAGCGACAAATGATAGCGCAAATTCCGTGGAGCTATCTGCTTCCTAACCAGAAATACGTATGTATGGCTAGCCAGCTTGATAGGTCGATCGATTAAAACGTTCACTGGCTTTTTGGGGAACCGGCGACAAAATTGGTATTAGGCAGATCGTTCAGCGACAAATTAGCGACAAATTATGGCGCAAATCTCGTGGATCTATCTGCTTTCTAACCGGAGATATGCATGTATGGCTAGCTAGCTTGATAGGTTGATCAGTAAAAAAACGTTCACTGGATTTTTGGGGAACCGGCGGAAAAATCGTTATTAGGCAGATCTTTCAGCGACAAACTAGCGACAAATTATGGCGCAGATCCCGTGGAGTTATATGCTTTCTAACCGGAAATACGCGTGTATGGCAAGCTAGCTTGATATCAAGCTAGCATTATCGTTTATAACTGTCCACTGAAAGGAGCGACAAAATTACTTTTGACGTAACAAATTAGCAACAAATTAGCGACAAATTATAAACCTGGAGCCGTATGTGGCATGAAACTTTGGCGAGCTAGTTTGGTATACTTGTAACAGAGTAGTAATAAAGACAGTACTGGATAAAAATAGGAAGATTGAAAATATATAGGTTCAGGATGCAACTGAATTAAGTAAACAGATAAGGCATTAAAATCTTTTATACATTTATTTATCAATAATAGTCGACATTGTTTCAGTCCACAGTTAATAAAATTTTGATCAAATGACGAGCTATGTCAGAATCATAGTACACAACAATTATTAAAACCTGACATCTTACTCAAAACAAAGTAAGATCTCCATGAATTTATTCGAATAATATTGATTTAGTGTGAAATAGATTAAAAAAGTGTATACATGTACGATTCAATTACAAACATAACAAAAAATGTATGAAGTAATCTGTAGTATATGTGGAATAGTGTAGTCGATTCTTGATTTTCGTTTGAAAAAAAGTTTGTCCACTTAAAATATATCTATTTACAATTCACTCACTCGTCGACAACAAAATCATTTGCAGCTTTAGTTAAAACTTTCTCCGTTTCCATAGAATCGCTATAACTTTCTAAGGCAACACTCTTAACTGCATTTCAACCACTCTTTCATACCTTACCATCAAATCACATAAGACTGTAGAAATATTTAGATACGATAGCGGTGAATCAAACTGGGTATCTCCAATGCCTGAATCCATCATACCTACAAAATAAAAAATAGTTGTGTATTAAATCAAAATAATAAAAAATTAATAATTATTTAAATTAACTAACTAGTGCAGCTTTTACATTTACACCTACAAATTGGTTTTTCCCTCCAAATACTGAGTTAGTGTAAACTCCTTTGACGAAAGGGCACCGGCAGCATTGTACAGTATATTCACTGTCTAATCCTTGTTGCACCTTCCCAGTTTCAAAATCCAACGAAATACGAATTTTGAATTTCTGCGCCACATTTATTTAGAAAATGAAGATGTCCCAATTATTTATCTACCTTAAGAAATGACGCACATATTTGATGAGATTCAAATGAGGTTCTGGAAATAAGGATATATTTAATGTCATACACAATCTACATAAAAATTTACAATTTAAAAACTTTGATTTACCTACAACAGCTGACTGTTCTTTTATTTTGAACAATCTAATATAACAGTAGTATTAATGATATGTACACATGTCTAACATAACCTCGTCAATGCTTTCGTTTTTGGATGGTCCCAGTGTATCTTTTTTTTTCATGAACTAGCCTTTTCTTTGACCTCTGGAAATTTTCATCGAATGTATTAGTCCTTTTTCTTTTGAAGTTGGCGACTGTTCATTCATTTTTTGTACTTTTAAAACAGTACAAATTTATGTAAAAAAAACAACGTATGGAATCTAGTAGAATACCGATGTTGCTGTACTTCTATACATGTATATATACACATAAATATGAATGCATTCATTGAAAGCGGACCAGTGAGGGCGTGAACGGCACTTTTTACCCAAAACCTCTCATGTTAAACTCGCTCAAAGGCAACCGAAAAGGTTTAAAAAAATATAGTTAGGTATAGGATTGATAGATTCTGACCTTCTCTTTCTAATTGTGGCATCGATTTTTTATAAAAATGCTATTTTTGAGGTTAAAAATGTATTTCATTGTTTGAATCGATTTTTCGAGCCTAAGGGCAATTTAATTGGAAAAATAATATCACTAATCGAAAGATTAGGTTGAAATTCATCGATTATTACTTTTAGAAAGTTGGAGGTATAAAATCAAGGCTATCTACTAATGAAAATTAAAATACAGGTATGCGCGTCAAACTAGCTTTGAACGCAACCACGTGCCGCAAACAGGTATCATCATTGTTTCGCGCACTCATCGAACGATACGTAAAAGTTTTTAAGTACACAAATAGGTTTATTTGCTAATGACCTTTTTATTTTAAATATTTATTACGTTTTACTTTTATTTTTTTCGTCCAAAATAAGAGATTGTTTATAAAGGTTACGTCCTTTACCTAAGATGAAATTGACATCTATAAATTGAAAATATACGGAACATTAAATGTAATAAAAAAAATATGAAAATCCATGCAGTAGTTTAAATGACATATGTAAAATATATTACATAAAATATATTTTACAATTAAACAACAGCAAAAAAATAATATAATAAAATGTCGTCACTACGATTCGCTTTCCATAATAAATTATTTTTAATTTTCGCTTCTTTTTCCGTCATACCACTAGACAAAAACGTACTGAACATTTAAAATAAGAAGGTTATTAAGATAAAAAGTTATTTGTGTACTTACAAATTTTACGGATCGTCCAATGGGTTCGCGAAACAATGATGATACCTGATAGCGGCGCGTGGCTACGTTCAAAACGAGTTTTACGCGCATATCTTCATTTTCTTTTTTATTAAGATAAAGCCTCAATTTTTTTCCTCTAACTTGCAAAAACTTATTATCGATAGATTTAACTAATATTTCGATTGGTACTATTATTTTTCCAATTAAAGTTGCCCTTGGGCTCGAAAAATCGATTTGAATAATAAAATTCAATTCTAACCTTAAAAACAGAAAATTTATAAAAAATTAATACATTCATTGGAAAGAAGGGGTCAAAATCAATCGATCCTATATCTTACTATATTTTTCTCAGCCTTTTTGATAGCATTTGAGCGAGTTTAACATGAGAGGTTTGGGATAAAAAGGGCCGTGCACGCCCTCACTGGTCTGCTTTCAATGGACGCACTCATATATGTATACATATATATATATATATATATACATGTTCGGACGTAATAAGTCAACTTAAAGGTGTTCCCCTACGTATGACTAAAGCAGTAGACATGGAAGCAACTATAAGGACCTTTGCTTTTTAACCTGATCAGCGACAAAACAAGTCAATGATTTGATTTTTATGTGCCGAACCATATTTTAATTTTTTTTGGCCACCATATTGTATCAGCTATGTTAAACTACGAAAATCACATCTTTAAGTGGCTGAAAAATTAGTAATTACCTAGTTTATTGGCTTAAGGACACATTTTAACATATTTTGCTACCTCCTTTGATCTGTTTTTATGTACTTCAGAAATCTGATAAAATCATGGTCAGCGACTATAAATATCCTCAATAACTAAAATTTTGCTTACATTTACATTTTTATATATTTTAGTCTTTTATTTGGAATCTATATTTAGAGTTGGAGAACTCTAATAACGCATTTTTAATCAGTGTCCAAGCTAACTTACGATAACTGATTTTATTCTCAAGTTCTCATTTTAACATTATTTGGCCATACTCATAGAGTGGCAGTAAAGTATGGATGTGTACACGGGAAAGACGCTAGGGCAATCTCTGTCCAACCCGTTGGAAGTTATACTCCCAAACAGAATTGGGAAGCGCTGCCACCAGTTAGGGATTATACGTCCCAAAAGATTTGTGCGCGCACTCGCTAATAGTTTTAGGCGTTTGCTTTCCCATCTAGTTGCAGAGAGCGACAAAGTGAATTAAATGTAATTTAAGGTAGTTCAGCATCCCCAGCTGTTCTCAACCTGTTACATACAACAGTAATTTATTAATTTTCCAAATAATCGTTGTAAATTATCGTCAGTTGACACTTAAATAACCAAAAAA
>JAPYYV010002168.1:0-26071 GCA_030522625.1 Copidosoma aretas | reverse complement strand
AAAAAAAAAAAATTTTATCGTTTGATATAACCATTGGTATTTTATTTAAAATAAATTCGTATCAACTAAGCTAATTAATATTTTGCAACGAAACAGAAAGCAGTTTGATAAGTATGCAAATGCCTTATTTTTCACACAATTTTATCCACTTGCACATTACAGACTTATTTTTACAGTACATTAAACTTTTGAGGTAGAAAAAATTTTTTTCTGGATATTTTTGTTATTTACTTGTTATAAACAATTGATATGCAGTTTAAAAAAATTTTATCGTCTAGAAAATTTTATAATAAAGAATTTAAGCTTTTTTGGAAGTTCCTACGACGTCTAGGAGCAAAGATACGGCTAATGAACAAAAACAAAAATTGACAATTTTTTATAAGTTTTTAAATAAAAAAAAAGACGTTGCCCAATCTGGTCAAAACTATTTTTCCCGAACTCCTGATGAAATTCTACGCAAAATAGAATTTTCCCAGATTTTTCCAACTTTGTCACAAAAATTTAATTTAATGAGCCCCAGATACGGGACTAGTTGGTGACCGAGTGATAGTTTTACCGACAGGTAGTTACGAAATTTAAGATATTGAGCATATCTGGCTGACATATTACAAGACGATATTTTCATCGATATCAAACCAAATAGTAATACACCTCGCAGTGTCATCACGTGCAGTGAAACCATTGATTTAGACCGAGAGGTTCTATAGGACGATTGCTGGGTTTCACTGAACGAGTGCTCGAGGAAAACTTTACTCACAGATCGGACTTACCTGTAGCTATTCTCAAGGTAAACGCATTATGATTAGAGTGTAGTATTACTACTGGAGCGTACATAAACGGATCAAAAGTTCACACGATTTATGAATTTTTCCCAACAGTCCTACCAGAATATAAAATTATTGAGGTTCCGTCACAAATAATTCATTTACTAGTTGTTGGACGTATTATTGACCACATGCAACTACGCATTGTCGATCAGGACGGTGATTTAGTCAATTTTCGTGGAGAGGTTATAACAGTGAGGTTGCACATAAAATTATTATCGCAACGGAAATCGTACATAATAGTAAAAGCTATTTAAGCAGCTCATCATGCCCTCCAGCGATCAGTCAACGACGAACAGTCAAACTGGCAACACGTCAACAGAGAAGACAGCTAACGCGTCAAAACATTCAGTTCCTAAAAAGTCTATGATTAAAAATAAAAGGCCGTGGTGGAAAGTAACTTGCATCTTCTTATTCTGTTGCAGTAAGCATGGTAACGATTCTAAGCATTCAGTCTCCTGTCACCTTTGACGAATCCATTACACATTATGAGATTCATGCTTATCAGTCCTACGCATCTGCAACTTATAATAATAGCGATAAGATCCGTATATTGATTCAACATCAAGACCTATGTCTGCTACCATCTCGGAGTTCGTTGCACTTCATGGAAAATTAGTAAAAGAAGATAGTACGCCAACAGCAAATACTCCATTTGTGAATAACGCCATCAGTCATCTATTCGAAGAGAAAAGGTATGAGATGAACGCTATAGAGATAGATAGGTGTAAAAGTATAGGCTTAACAACCCTTATTGAAAATTGGTTCACGCTCACTCCTGATCAAGAGGTATCGACCATTAATGCAGGTTGGCTTGGTACATCAACTACACAAAGTATAACCGATGTTGACGGCTACTTTGATGTCTTGATTTCTCTAAGTATGATTTTGGGTTTTGCTGAAGACTATCGCAAGATCGTTGTTAATGTTAATGTTAACATGAAGTCATACTCACGAGATCGAGAAGTGACTTGAATGCAGTTTTTCAAACTAGTATTGTTGGTGCAGGTATTGATCAATCGGTAACTTAGAAAGATTTTAAGATAGAAATATCTCAACTTGAATGGCTTATGCCTTATGTGGTGATGTCAGACTCTCATAAAATTCGTCAACCCTTGTCCCTATCACAATGGAGCCTACAAGTCTATGTGTGCTTTACATAATGTTAAGCGCATGAAAAAGTTTTACTTTTGCATGGAATAGGAAGATGCTAGTGATAAAGAGCTGTAGATACTAAGGTATATTGGAGGGGTAAAAATTATTGGTTGTACCCCGCAGATAAGAGCGTTTGGTTGGGGCTCTTGTCAATTAACACCTTAGTAAGCTCTTTTTTCAGTCATCCAATTTTATAACGTGAAAATGTGATATCCCTACATATGAGGGTATAGCTCAGCGGTAGAGCATTCGATTGAAAATCGAAAGATTCTTGGTTTAAGCCCAAGGGCCCTTTCAAATTTGATGGATGTAACTATACATTTAAATGATTTGCTGCTTCTGACAGGGACCGATTGTTGTTAAGCATGCAGACTACTCAAGCCGAGTAGCAAAGGTAACAGCGTCGTTTTTTAATGTGACGTTTGACAGTCTTCTCCTCCAACGCGGGTGCAGCTCCTGCATCCAGCTGTGGTGACTTTGAGGAGTGTGGCAGAGATGGTGATGGGCTTGAAAAATTTACAAGGTCGATCTCATCCTCAGAGCTCGACCAACTGACGACGTGGATCTCCTTATCTTCCTCCGACAACTTTTTTTCTTTTTCCACCACCATTCAGTGTTCGCCAAATATGCGGTCTTGAAGCTTCCTATTTGTGAGAAATTGTAAGAGCTCCTCATCACTCATTGCAACCAGATCTTGGATTGAGAACTTGCGCTCGTCGTAGCTCATGCTGCTGGCTTTGATTGAATGAAAAATTATTCCAATGCGTCTGCTTTTCTAGACCAAGTTACTATTTGCCCCTACCTCTACTTGTTGAGACAGGCAGAGGGGGAAGATTTTCTCTTCTACTCGTCACTTGTCATATCCATATATAACCATTTAATATCATAACCCTCCGATATTTATTTATAAATTGGTGTAGTTCTCGTCAGTTCAGTCATTCTTGATCTGACGACAGTAAGATGGGAAAGCGCAAGTACCATACGAATGATCAGCCTCAAACAGAAGGAGAAAAGCGTCGAGGACAAAATTGTCGTGAGAGAAGAAAGATTACAGAGACTCCTCTCCTTGGAATGGTTACCGTGAACCTGTTGGTTTGACAAGGAAGGAATGTTTCTGGCGTCACAGACTTTGTTCCAAAAGTGCTCGTGACCGTGCCCGTATACGGCTTGATAAATTTTTTTAAAATAAGAAATCGGTCTTTGTTAGCACTACTAAAATTTTCTATCGTAATATTTACATCAATATTTTTTGCTTCATTAGAGAACTTTTGTTCTTTACGTTTAAAAGATTTATGACTCTGGAAAGAGCCGATTGTTTTCTATTCACAGCAATTGATTCACATAGCCTCTATTTCATCCTTTTTTTCCTCAGATATCATGATGATGAGCGTATCGCTATCTTCCTTCTCTGACTTTTCTTCAGACTTCTTATCTAACTTCGCTATTGTCGTCAGCAGCTTTTCGATGTGCTGACTTAGCCTAGGGCAAGTGAGGACCCCCCCCCCCCCCCCCCCCCCCCCCCCACCCACTTACCACAGTATGCAGAATAGTAATAGTACATTACTCACCTATGGAATTTATAGTTTCAGTTGAAAAAGCATGACGGAAATATTCAATGCTTTGTTTGGGTGGACGTTGAATATGCTACAGTCTATGGTAGCAGCGAGGAGAGGTAGTATAAGTAGCATAATGAAACATCCATTAGAAAATAAGTTCTTTACGTTTGATGATTTTTTTGGCCCTGAAAAGGGCCGTTTGTTTAAAATTAACAGAAGTTTAACATTGACGTTTTTTCTTCTCGTTATCTTCTCTTTTGCGCTTGTTTGAAAACTGTTGCAAAGAGAGTGTCGTCTGTGTGGTAGCAAACTTGGTTGACGGTGTTTGTGGAGAAGCTGGTGGAGACGGTTTTAAAGGTGCCTCCCGGGTGACAGTCAGTCATGCTACCGACTGTACCACCGAGGACCTGGTATACCTAGGCGCTAATAGCACTATTTCAAAGTGCACAAGACTAAATTTACTAAGCCGCTTATAAGTTGGACTCAGTTTCGACGCTAAAATGTTTTAGTCCTTACAAGGGCTGTTTCAGAAAAAAGCCTGTACGGCTTCATTCGAGCCTGTGAGGCTTTTTACTCCCGCATGCTCGGCTCTTGAGAGACCCTATGCAGAGCCAAATGCACAGAGTGCGCACAAACCCCTACTTAAAGATTTTAGAGGGCCTTGGTGGGGGTAAAAAATTAGCACGAGCTGGAGGGGGTATACACATGCGCTGAAGGGGGTAAAATTTTTCTCGTCCAAGAGCACGCTGGAGGGGGCAGGTGACCCGGAGGGGGTAACTGGTCTAGTATATCGGTGGGATGGAGGTGGTAAAAAAGTGCTTGTCCAACAGCACGAGCTTAGGTAGGGTTAGGTGATCCAGAAACCGCATGTTCCAATAGCAGCATAGCTTATCTACTGGCAAGTATGTGCATGCCGATAAGTAAGCAATCACAATATTGCTATGATGGCATCATCTTTTTATTTGTCAGTCGTACGAGCAAATATTGGATCTTAATAATGCTTGAATGTATTATAGTCGTGTTTTAATAATTGATTTTATTTGTATATCAAACGACTGTCGCTGCACGCTTTAAACGAACTTTATGGCTGGGGATGTTAAAAAATCGTATATGCACCACGGGATTAGAGTTGGCTGCACGCCCGGCGCTAACTACTAACCGGGCGTACACTGCCTACCTTACATCCTAGGTGCATAATATACAATTTTATCTGTTTTATCTTGTGAGTTGTAGAATTAATACTGTTGTTGTTGTTGTTGTTGTTGTTGGTTAGATGGCGTTGGGTACCCACAGGACTCCGGTATGCCACATTTCAAGTGTGTGTGCAGTAAATGATCTGATCCGGTAGAATTTTTTTTTTTTTTTTTTTTTATGTAAGTACTTATGCATGTACTTACTTTCTGGCGAAGATAGAGTGTTTGAAAAGAGGTGCTTAAGATGTTATCATTGCAGATTTATAGGTAGATACTGCTTTTTTTAAGGAATTCGGAAACTATTATTGCTGGAGGGAGCGTGGGTTCCTTGAGGAGACTGGAGACATTTTTATCAAGAGCAAGATTTTGATTGGTAAAATATCTAGTAAGTTTTTGAATAAGCGGGTGTCTATAAGCTCCATAATCTGGGCAATACCATAGAATATGTTCGATATCTTGGATATCTAGGCCGCAAGTGCAGTCTGGAGAAGCAATGAAGTTTTCCTGTGTAGACTAGCTGCCAGATTATAATGATTGGCTCTAATTCTAGAGATGGATGTTGTGTGGAATCTTTGTAGGTTTGTTTTGGAGAACCATGGTTTCGGGTGCGAGTTAAAGAAGTTAGTAAAGTAGTAATTACCTATAATTTGACCCTGGGCGGTTAATGAACTTTTTATCAAGTCTTTTAAGCTTAAGTTGATGTTTTCTATGAAGTCCGAGTAGTGTAGTAGACATATAATATTAGTACCATTGTGGATTGCTTCTTTGGCCATAGAGTCAACAATTTCATTGCCTTTTATGCCGTGGTGGGAGAGAATCCAGGCAAGGTTGATTTGAGAGTTGATTTCAGAGGTTTCATGAAGGAGTTTTTTGATTTCTAGGATCCAGTGGGGAGTATGTTTATATTTAATGGGTGAAAAATTCTTTAAGGCTTCAAGAACGCTTAGGGAGTCTGTAAAAATTGTGGATTTAGGTATATTGTTGGTTTTTATGAGGTGGATGGCCATGAGTATGCCTAGTGCTTCAGACGTGAATATAGATACTTGTGAAGGGACATTGAACTGATGTTTTATACCAGATGTGGGTGAGTATATAGCTACATCATTGTATGCAGATGTGTTGTCTTTGGAAGCGTCAGTGAAAAAGATGTGCTCTTCTGATAGAGTTTGAGAGAACCTAGAATGAAATTCAGCTGAAGGGTGACCAGACTTTTGTATAGTAGAGCCCGTTGAGGTGTTTATTGATGGGGAGTGTACGAGGGTCAGGTAGTCGTGTTGGAATTGGGCTGGGATTGAGAAAGGTTGTAAAAATTTGTCTGTGAGCAAAAGTATCTTTTGGAATGGTTTTACGATGGGAAAATATGTTTTAATGTCAAAGTTGTCGGAGATGGATAGCTTTTTAACGAGTCCTGTAATTTTTTGGTGTAATAGTAAGTGTTGAAAAGAGACGATGGAGAGTGAAAACTTTTCAGCAATATGCTGGATTCTGTGGTGAATGTGTGGGATTTTGGCTTCAGCGTGCATGACTATTATAGGTGTCGAGCTCCTGTAGCCCATTGAGAGTCTGATAGCTTGGTTCTGGAGAAGTTGAATTCTATTTCTGAGTTTGGCACTAGCTATATAGATTAGAGGTGAGGCATATTCTATAGTACTTCTTATTATGCAGGTGTATATTTTTAGAAGAATCGAGGGGTGTCCACCCCACCATGTACCTCTTAGAATTTTTATTATGTTCATAAGCTTGTAAGCCTTGTCGATAATGAGTTGGGCGTGAGCTCCCCAGGTTAATAGGGAGTCAATGGTGAGTCCTAAATATTTTACTGATTGACAAGGGGATATGATGTTGTTATTAAAGTTAATGGTGTATTTTTGGATAGTTTCAAAGGGGATATCGGTGATAATAAAAAATTTTGTTTTTTCGGGTGAAATTTGTAGGTTCTTGCTCAAGAAAAATCCATTTATCCTGATAAGTGCGTTTTCCAGTTTAGTTATAGATGCGTTAGTATCAGTGTATGAGGTATATATGATGGAATCATCAGCATATTGAAGGAGATTAATATCAAGAGGAATATGTTTGTTTAGTTCGTGGATGTATATATTGTATAGTAGTGGACTGAGAACGCATCCCTGGGGGACGCCGATGGATTTAGGGTATGGGCCGGAGACGTCATTTGCAATTTTGAAGTATAGATTACGGTTGGTGATCAGTTGGAATATGAAGTGTCTAGTTTTTATTGGAATATTTATTATAGTGAGTACGTCGTTGAGGAGTTTGGGGCAAACAAAGTCAAAGGCAGAATTTATGTCTAATAAGACCACGCAGGTGTGCTAGTTGTTGGTTTTGGCAGAGTGAATGTCAGTGAGGAAGTGGGCCAGTGTGTGTTGACATGATTTGAACTTTCTGAAGCCATATTGAGTGTCTGGGATAATTTGATTCCGTTTAATTAAATGTTGCAGTCGAGTATTAATGATTCTTTCCATTAGTTTTAGAAGACAGGAAGCTAAAGCAATAGGTCTGAACTTATTTTTTTGAGTTTTGGGGATTAAAATTATGAGAAAATTTTTCCAGGATTTATGAAAATTTTTGGTTGTGACGTAATTATTTAACAAGTCTAACAGTAATTTTAATAAGTAATTGGGGGCTCTTTTAAGCATTAGATTGTCGACTTGGTCCAGGCCCGGTGTGGACGAGGGATTAGCAGCATCAATTGCGAGTTTGAGCTCGTCAATTGAGAAAGGTTCGTCAAGATAAGGGTTTGCGTGAGAGTCGAGTAAATTATCAAGAATAGTTTCTAATGGGTTTGTCAGGTCAAGGTCAGTGTCAGTAGAAGTATCTACAGGGGGTTCGTGGCAATAGTCTGCAATGAATTTATGAGAATTCGTAATCTGTTCGATGTCATTTGGAGAGAAGGTTGGCTTAGTGTTGACTATATTTTTAAAAGAGGTGACAGTGGACCATAAGGTCTTGGAGTCAGTGTTAGGAGTAATTTTTTCCTCGACAAAGTGTCTAAATTTGGATCTTCTTATAGATTTTAATCTGTTTTTTGCTTGAGTTTCTGCTGTTTTGAGCTTATGCAGGTTTTCTGAGGTAGGATTTCTAAAAAATTCTGAAGCGGCTTTTCTTCTGTTTTTGCATAGTGCGGAGCATTCATCATCCCACCATGGGGCTTTAATGGGGCGGGGTTTAAAATTTTTCTGCAAGTCCGTGTTGATTTTTTTGTTTGTGATGGCTGTGAAGTTTGTTAAGGGGTTATTTTGGTCAAGTATAGTAGAGTGGTTTGAGTTTGAGTCAGAAGAGTCAAAAGTGGGTGTAGTATGTTTGCTGCTTAAGTAGGAGATAGAGGTAGTCATAAGGTTAATTAAGGTTTGATATTTAGTGTCTGGATCAAGTGCGTTAATACGATCTGAATTTATTGAGACAAATGTATCTAAGAGGCTATGGTAGGATTTCCAGTTGACGTGTTTGTGTTGCAGTTTATGGGTGCTAGTGAAAGGAATTTTGGGCATGTTTAAATGAAGAGTGCAGGAGACTGGGCAATGATCACTGGTCATTCTGTCATCTAGGACTTGCCAGGAGTAGTTGTTGACAGTATTAATCTTTAGTAAAGTTAGGTCAAGTGTTGATGAGACAACTGTATCAGAAGGCTGTGATTGTCGGGCGTTATTTTTGGGGGGGTCTTTGAAGTATGTGTGAGTGTTGTCGTTAAGAACGGTAAGATTAAAGTCGACAAGCGAGTCAACAAGCTTATCGCCCGAAGGGCATGGATTTTTGGCTCCCCATAACTGGTGGTGTGCATTGAAATCCCCTGCGATTAGGGAAGCTTTGTACTGCGAGGTTGAATTAAAAAGGTTATTCCATTGATTTATTGTAGTAAGCTTGGAGGGCACTCTGTATAATGAAACTATTAGAAGAGAATTGTTTATGTCATTGAAATTATTGGTTAGAGGTATGGATACTGCTAAAGATTCCAGTTTGTATTCTACATGATAAATGTTGCTAGCTTATTGAAAAGAAATACTGTTTTTTATTGCGATAATTAAGCCACCATGTTTTATAGTTTTCCTGTCTTTTTTGATAATATTAAAGTTTGGGATTTTAAATGTGTCCTTTTTTTTAAGCCACGTTTCTGATAAAATAAGAATATCGTAATGATTTATTATATTGTTTAGAAAGTATGTTTTGTTGAGTATACTGCGGCAGTTCCATTGGAGTATCTTTAAATTATTGGTATCATAATTGCAGTTACTGTGTTGGGTTTGATTAATTAATTTGCGAGTTATCTTCCATAGGGGTTAGAAGGTGTTGGAATAGATTTTGTGCGTTTAAGTGTAACTGAGGATCGTTGAGAGAAACTTGTGTTAGGTTGGTGTTGGAGATAAAGAAGTTCACTATGTCTTCCATGGGTACTAAGACTTCGGTGGCTGTAATGCCATCGGAGCTAGCGGTAATAGTGCAATTGTTTGTGGAAAAGTCTTTATAGACTGGAGTCTGGTTATGGTGATATGTATTAGATCTAGAATTAGGGCCGTTAGAGGTCGTGGGCTGACCATTTGGGTAAAGCAAAGATTCTTTGTATTGTTGATTAAAGTGAATTGATTTAAGAGTTTTTATTGGGAGAAGATTTTGATTGTGGGATGAGTTTCTTTGGGCTAGACTGAACTCGAGGAGCTTGAGACAGAACGTTTGAGTATTGTCTGTTATTTTGTGAGTTATTGTTAAGGTTAATAATGTCTTGCACATTGTTTCCTTCCCCAAGTTCAGGAAAGTCAGAAAACCTAAATCTCTTGTTCCTACTATTTAAATCTTTATAGATAAGTCTGGCCTCTTGGACTGTCACGGGTTTACTGACAGCATATGAAAGAATGCCTTGTTCAATCTTCTTGGTTTTGCAGTTTTGGTCTGTGGGAAAGTGGGAAGCTTCTTTACAATTAATGCAGGTAACCTGGTCTTTATGGATAGGGCAGTGTTCTTTTGGATGTTCTGTGCTGCCACACTGGATGCATCTGGCATTGGATCTGCAGTTAGATTTGACATGTCCATGTCTATAGCATTTAGTGCATGGTTTTACTTTGGGGTAGTATGGTTCAACTGGGATTTTTAGTTTAAATAGGTAAGCATGTTGAGGAAGGAGTTGGCCTGTGTACGTGAGGAGGATTGTGCCAGTTGGGATATATTCAACTTTGTCGTCAATTGTGGATTTTCTATTGAATCTAGTGACATTACAAACTTTTAAGTCAGATGCGGGGAAGTAAAGAACAATGTTTTGTTGTATTTCTGTCTCAGTGAGGTCAACAGGTATGTTTTTAATGATAGCTTTTTTGTAAACATAAGCAGAGGGGATGAATGCTTCAAGATCTTTTTCTCTTAGAGAATCTAGTGCTAGGACTGCGTTAGCGACTTTTTGGTGATACATAACAAGAACGAGTTTGTTTTTGCCAGAGTATTGAAAGGTCTCAATTTTGTCTGGGTAGAGGGAAGTAATGAGTTTAGCAATATTCAAAGGATGTATGTGTTTTTTGCTTGGATCTTCGTTTGAGGTAGATTTCGGTTGTAAAATTATTTTGAATGGGCCTTTGATACCTTCCGGGTATTCGGTAAGTTTCGGGAGAGGATTGGAGGGAGCAGGATTTTGCTTTTGTTGTTGGGATTGTGAGGGAGGAAGGGTATCTACCGTGAAATTGTCATTTCTATTGGGCTTTTTGCAATCTGTATTAATATTACTGTCGGTTTTTTCGTTACTTCTTCTTCTTCTGGATTAATTGGTATCGGATCTATTCCCGAGATCACGATCCTGCAGGGTCAAATTATTGTTAGGTAGTTCGTAAGAGTCTATTGTTTTTGAATTGAGATCATCAATGGTAGACATGTTAAAGTTTGGAGGATAGCGCCGAGGGCTAGCCTCGTGTTTGGACGACACTTATAGGTTGGGAGGTTTATTAACCGTTAACAGATGAAATAAAGCAAAAAAAAGACGACAGAGTAATAGCATTTAAGGAAGAGAAGGAAAATGGATGATCTTACCAGCTAGTTGTTGATGTATATTTACATTGGATGGTAAAATTATGACGATTTTATAGAGAATAGCTACAAGCCTGTGCGTACCCGATGGCGCTCCCGTCAAAAGTCCAGAATTAATACTGCAATACTTTACTAATTTCCTGACATTTCATAAAAAAATTTTTTGTTCAAAAATTTATGTATTTATTATTCGATGTTAATGTAGCACTAATTAATGTAGACTTATTAATGTTATTTAAAACTTGAGATCACTAATTATTGGTTTTACGTTCTCGAGTAATTTCAAAGCTTTTAATTTTTCCTTTGCCTATATGCAATAATAATGACAATAATTTTGTATCTGTTTAACGTAAATTAGTTTTTTAATAAAAATATCAAACAATGGCCAAAGATTAGAATATTATATATTTTCTTGAATGGTATTAATGCTATTTACGTTTTTGACAACTAAAAGAATTGGACGAAAGTCACCACCTAAGAATATAAATATATTTCCGAAAGGTTTTCAATCATCAGACAAATCTCTCTAAGTTCTATCAACTATTTCCAATGCACTTTTTGGAATCATGGAAGCTTCACCCCAAAAGATTATTTCTACTTTCCCTAATTCTTGATCACCTGATTAAAACTTGAGAAACAAAATCTTCATAGTACATAAATATAAAGAAAGTATAGACGTTCTGTACGTAGTCGTTCTCTTCTTAAGTAGAACAGAAGCTATTCTTGTCCAAGCCATGGGTAAACCGTTTTTTCCAATTGACAAGAAATAGTAAGTTACTGTCTTGTATAAAATTTTTTTCCAATTCCGGTAGATCTATTAATAAAAAAGTTTATGTTTTTTTAATTTTATTATTTCCATAAAAATAAGATTTGGATCATTGCTTCGTACCGAAAAAATTTTATATAATTTACTTTTATAAAATAATATTTCATCTCTATTACTCTTGAAATTTATTTTAATCCATTATGTAAGTTCTGGCAAGTTAAAATTTTTACAAGACATGTTTTCAGAAGTTTAAATTTCGTTCGAATGTAGACCTATTTTTCTAATCTTTATAATTTTTTACAAAAATTTTCTTGTATTTATTCTAAATAATGTTACCTACAAAAATTTAAGAAAATAATAAACCATGCAAAAAATTTGCGAAGTTAAACAAGTAGCATAACGTTACAAGCGTTTTCGAAAATTATATCTGTTTTATATAATCATGTTCTACTAAAAACACAGGATAAGCTGTTTCTTTTAAGGTATCGTATGTGATGTTTCTAACTGCTTTTAAATATGTGAAAGATTTATTTACAAGCTTATTTATAAGAGGGTATTATTACTAATAACTTTTAAAAAATTTTAAATTATAAAAGAATTAAAAAATGTTTGAATTGTCGTCGTGAAAATGTTTGAAACAGTTTAGAGTTGCTTTGGCTCGTCAATGATCATAAGATAGCCAGAGATTATGAAACTTTTCGAATAGAGTTGTGGCAATTATATAGAATGTATCATGAGTGAGAAAAAATTGTCATGAGCATAAATGCATTTGAGTGAAGGAATTAAACTAATTATCTAAGTATCCATACAATTTTATATTAATCTTGTATAAATCAGATGAAATTTTTTAGTAAGTCCATGTTCTTTATAGCTTCTATAGTTATTCTATAAGTACTTAGAGTGATTAGTAATTAAACTTATACTTCTATAGGTGCGTTATGCAGGGAAGAAAGTCAATGATTTTAAGATTTTCTCTCTCTCTCACTAGAATGTGTGACAAAAGTGAATTTGAATTCATTTCCGGAAGAGAATTTGAATTCCTGTCCTCTTTTTAAAATGTATAACAGATGTAAATTTGAATTCTTAAGACAAAAAAAAACGAATACTTACTTTCCACGAGATACGAACTAACCTATTTGCACGTAAGCTGAGCACCTTACCGATCTAGCCACGAGCTACCTCTTTTAGGCTGTGACTTTCACTACTTCTTCTAGTGTGGTTCGTAACTTAATAATAATATTACTTCTAATTCACTGTTAATTGACTAATTTATTTCATATGTAATTTCTTATATACATTTTTAATGAATTATTTATATATTTAAATAATTTTTCGAAACTTTGAGAGCAAAGTTTTGGATTATTTTACCGTCTGCTTAAGCATGGGAAAAAAGAGAGAGAGCCAGAAATTTTTTTTCATTATTAGTTAATTTATACAAGGTTCTATGGATAAATTTCTTAATTATTATTGTGTCTTGTCTTTCAAAATTTGTAAAAAAAAGCAATATAAGTGGATCGGTGACCACTCCAGGATATAGCGTTCGTCTTGAGATTCCACCACATATATACTCATATGGTAAATATATAGTGTATTATGTTTACCCTGTCTTTAGTGTGTACATATGTACATACATGTGGATGTAAGTGTAAATGTCTGTGAGTGTGCGCCTACGTTTGTGTAATACACACATGTAAAGACTTGTTATTACATTTATTTTAATACAGTAAACAATTACCGAAAAATTTTTATAACAAGTATACGGAAATAATTATTTCCGGCTTTGTGCGCACATAAGCTCGAAATATTCGTGAAATAGGCAATATCTCAAACAGAAAGCCAGATAGACTCAAAATAACAATTTTTACGGGTGTTTTAAGGGGTAAATAAACAAGTTGTCGGACAAATAGAGCGGTTACAGTCGACGTTACGCCATAACCCTAATTTTCCTGATTTCGTGTATAACTTGGTAAAAAAGTAGTAAAAGATATCGAAAAAAATTACAACACTTTTAAGATATGAATAGAAATGCGTAAAAATTATGTTAAAATAATTATATGACAGCACAACCTTTAAAAAATACAAAATATGCTATATCTCGACAGAAAGGCAAGAGAGGTCGAAAATAACAATTTTTAGAATGCAATGTAGACATGCATACATGTTTAGAAATTTTTTATACATTGTTTAGAAACAACATTACATGCATAAGAATAACGTTTTTAACTTGCTTTTGTTTTGAAATAAATTTATTGCATCTCATGTATAGTTTTTCTTACTTGTCATGCTATTTACGCACATGACTTCTATCGCCTATCTATCACTAACTATGTCTCACTGTTTCTTTTGATAAATTTGTAAACAATAATTAACCCTCGGAGTTCACACTTCTGTGGTGTATCACACGTGACGCACTCAATTTTTTTCCTTCGTCGTACATAAGGTAATTTTTTAAGTCAAGCTACAATAATCGGGGCAAGGGTCCAGTCCTTGACCGTACAACTCTCCACAAGCAATCAACATCATATGCAGCCACTATATATTGTTACAGTGAAATAAGGTGTAAAGTTCTTTGTCGAGCTATCTGGTACCTACAAGACTTGACCCTTGGTATTTGTTACGTATTTTATTAAAAATATGTTAGTCATCCATCATCTATGACTTGATAAACATTTATTAATAAAACAGGTTTTTCAATATTTTCCAAGCCTTTATTTAGATATATATATTATATTGTGGCTTTTATATACGCGACTAAGAATAAGTGTCTGAGCGCATGTGGCCGGTGCAAGTGCGACATTAGAGATGTCATTAAAATAGGAAGTTGTATTCAACTAATTAGACGATTCGATGAAAGCGTGCAGTCTCTTACTAGCCAGCGTGACCGCATGTCATGACATGGCTATACTCTGAACTTCTTTTATCTACATACTATATCCTTTATAATTGCTCATTTATTAAATGGTAAAATATTTATTTAAACTACACTTTATCAACGAATAACCTCATTCAAATGATAATTGCACCACCTTATATACATCGAATTAGGTTATTTCAAATATAGTTTTGTAACAGCTACATCTACATCCATATATTCTCCGCCAAAGAAGTATAACTCAATAGTTGGGTGTCCAAGAACTGATAAACCCCCATTTTTTTTTCAAGCAGAGTTAGTGAGTTAACTCAAAAAATGGTAATGTGTGCGTTCTATATAAATGCACTTGGTAATACATGCTAAGTTCAATTCGATTAATTTTTATTGAAATTATAATATAACACTTTTGAATGTGGGTCTAATGTCCTAGCCCAAGAAATCGTTTGATCAATTATTAAAATGGTGAAGTCACCCTTTTTTATTTAAAAGGAAAGAAGATGTGATACTTTTGTGAAATAAATTTTTTAATTTTCGAACGAAACATTGTGTAATGAACCCCTATGCAATGTGAAATAGTACTATTTATGTGTAGGCAAGGGTAAATATAATTGACGAAGATATAAATCCAGTTGATTTTCAGTATTATTCGTGTTCATATACAATACCGTTAGCGTTATAAGAAATGAAAAAATATTGAAGAATATCAAGAGTATAATAGCAAACCGAAAATATACAGAAAATAAAATTTCGGTTGTTCTTTTTTTTTTATATTGACAAGAACGAGGCGAACAACCAACTATAGTTTATACTGCTCGAAATAGGCAAATGAGTGCGACTAACACTGATCACAAAAGCTCCAAAAGTTATTACAGGAAATTAGGGCAGTTAAAAAAACTTTCCCACATTCCTGGTTGAGTCAAAATTGTATGATTGATGTAAAAAATAAAAGGAGTCTTTCAAACCAGCTATTGTTTTAGAAATTGATAGGCCTTTGATGTTTTTTGGAATAAAAAATCGATTATTATGTGTGGAGTGTTTAACATTCCAGTTTGAAACGTTAATAAATGGGCTTAGCTAATTGATTATGTATTTCTTAAGGAAAAAATTAGCGCAAGCAGGTGATTAGTTGACTTTATTTATTAGCACACCATGTTATACGTATCATCGTATATAAGCCATGACAATGAGTATAAACAGCTGATACGAAGAACATAAGTCGGCGTGCTCGTAGTCGAACGAAATTGTTAGCTATAATTATTGATCAGACTCAGCCCGTGTGGTTGCTGATTGGTGGATGATCAGTTTGCTCCAAAATGATCTGGTCCATCTGAAATAGTCATCTTTACTTAAAGATTAACAATCTTGCGCGATCTTAGAGTAAGGTAGAATACACTGTAGGCGATGGATATGTAAAAAATTGTTTTTTTGAATTTGATACTAAAATAGATCAATCATGATCGGATGTTATGAAATGAAATGAAAAAAATATTTCTCAAAAGATAACATTATTTTTAAAGTCTTAACTTAATATAAGTATTTGTTTGTAACACATTAAAAACGCAAATATAATTCATCGGGCTATTAATAGTAGTTTTCGTCACAAATGTGCATCGCAAGGGCTATCGGGAAAAGGGTCAGTCCTGGTCAGATGCACTTAAGTAGCGAATCCTATTTTTCTTACCGAGATCTACCAGAGTTGCAAAAGTTCCACAGGTAAGAAAAAGTATTTAATTTCAGTAGAAAGACAAAAAGGGCTTCTGATGCATTTTACTCATAATGTTTACATTAAGAATGTTAAACATAAATACAATGACTTTTTTTTTTTAGAGAATATTGATCAGATTATTGAAATTTGTTTATTAATCCTTTGATAACTAAAAAAAAATAATTTTTTTCATACTCATATCTGTAAGAAAAATGCGATTAGTCTAAAGATCAATTATTTACTGTTTTTATCTTTAAATATTTTACTTTATAAATTAAAAACACATACACTGTAAGTATTAGAATCATTTTAAAGAGTTTACCTGTAAAAAAACATAGAACTTTTATATTACCTATTTTATGTCTGTGATAAATTTTTCGAATTTTATTTTAAAAATTTCCACCAGTCATTTGTACACGTAAACTTGGTTCGAAATTTCAAAATATTTAAAACAATATGGAGCCACCTTTGCTCATTTCTGAATACAATATTACTTGAAATTGTAGAAGCTTTTCCAAAATACTGGGCACAATTGTATAAAATGTGTCTGTGGTGCGCAAAAAATATCATGAGCATAAATGCATTTCATCGCTGGAACTAATCTACTAATCTAAGTATCTTGAAAATTTCATACTTATGCAATATAGATGGGATGAAATTTATTTGCAAGTCCAAATATTTTTAGTATGTTCGTTATGATTGCTATAGTTCTTCTATGCATTCTTTAAGTGGTTGGTAATTTGTTTAAAACAAGAGCGAGTGAGTCGAACCAAAAAAATGGTTAGTAGCATTCTATATAAATGCACTCGGTAATATATGCTAAGTTGTATTCGATTATTTGTTATCTGAAATCAAAATATAGCACGTCTGTGCAAGTGTCTAAAGTCCTAGCCCAAACAATCATTTTTTAACGGTTCTAATAATTTTGAAGTCGACAGTTTTTTTCAATACTTTTAAAATAGCATTTAGAAAAATCAAATAATATAATTATGAATAAAAAAATTTGAAATGTCTTTTAATAATCTGTTTTTGAATAAAGAATGATATATTTTAAGATTCCATGATGAATAAGCAAAAATAACTATTTTTATAAAAAATTGTATAAATTAAAATTTGGGAGGTCGGCCCCTGGAGCGCGCAGAGGGATAAAGCCGTACTAGTATGTATATGTATACACGTACATATATGTATACACACAAGTCAAACTTTCCTACTTGACCAGAGCAGTATACAATGAAGCTACCGTAATCATTTTAGACATGAAAATTTGAACTGTACAGAGATATGTGACGAAAGTAAGAAATCTAACCTCTTTCATCAGGCTATCGAATTATTTCTTTTAGAGCCCGTACCACGATAGTGTTATTTTTTTTTCTCACGTGACGTCGTGAACAAATTTTCAACACTTATTATGGAAAAGTTAATTGGAAGGAAAGATATATCATTTAAAATATTTATGAACGTCAATTATCGACAGTATGAGAGTTACCGTAACACTGACGAAAACGTTACTTGATAGAAAAACATTCTCTACCTGCTATAACCATAATATTTTGAGATAAGTTTTCACAATTTTTAAGAGATGTTACGCAATTTGACAATATGTCCAAAATAACATTTTTTTACCCGATCTGTCAGGAGACTAATAAGTACTACAGGCTAATACATTGGAGGATAAAAGCAAAAATCGGTGATGCTTCCGAAATTGTCTTTCTATTATAAATCATAATCTAAAGAGGCTTCATAGTTTCGTTTTTTTGGATGAGTTCTAACCTATAAAAACAAATTATTTCCAAGATCAATTAAATAAAGTTCGTTCAGAATTCTGAGAAATCGTATTTGTAATTTCTTTGTATCTTTTCTTGGTGTCCGAAGAGTATGCGTACCGATTTTGAGGCCTGCATATGAAATATAAAAAAATGATAAGGGATAGACTTACAAAAATGGCGCTGCAGCACTTTTTTTGCACATATTTATTTATAATTTTAAAACTAACATTTACCAGTCATTATTTAAGTAATTTTTGGTTTCGAAGTTTAAAAGTTATAATTATACTATTTAACTATTGATGTATCAAATTTATGGAATCATTACCTTAATCATGAGAAAAAAAGGTTTTTTCTTCGAGAAATGCACAGCAATCGAGTCATTTGTTATTCCTTGATATGCAAATATAACATATTAGATGAATCAGTGATCAAGCGATGTCTTTGAAGTTCACGAATTTCAGAACATATAGCGCTTTAAAAATTATAGGTAACAAAGTTTTCACAAATTTATTTACGACAATGTCCGAAAAAAAAGTTCTTCGGCACAACTTTTTTCATTTTTCATTTGTATATTTATTGCAAACTTTGATCTTAAATTACGAACGAATGCTCTTTAAACACTCAAAGCAATACAAATTAGAAAAAAAAGTATCAGAAATGATGTGCATTAAATTTTTTGGTGAAAGTCGTGTATTTTGTGGTTTTCCGATCACAATTTTTACGAAGATACCAAAATATCTTGCCCCTTTAGACAAAGATTGTTAAAAACAAGTAAAATAACTAGACAAACAACGAGCATTAGCGAGTTAAATAGAAGTTGTGATTCATTGACGCAGAAATAATCTCTCAACGACCACTCTGATGCTTGGAATAACTTAAACGTATTTATGGTGGCTTGTACTTGTCACTGTACTCAATTAAGGTTTAAATGTACAAAACTTTTTACCACACAAAGGCTCACGAATAAAACGTATTCCAAAACCTCAAGATTATTACTTTAAATCTCTTAAACTTGATACTTTTGCTTTGAAATACTCAGTTTTACATTTAACTATGGAAAAAATTGAGTGATATTTTTAAATCAATATGGAGTTATAATTGAAATGGAACCTTTTTTGTACTGTGAGGTAAAGGAAAAATAGCAAAAGAATATTGTTAATTTTCAATACATTTGCAGAATCTTTTGCTGGAACAATTATGTTTATTACTTTTTTATGGTCAGTTAAGAAGGCTTAGAACCAATGTATGATATTTCTGTTGTCGTTAAAACGAATTGTTTCATGCATTTTGCGATATTGTAGTGTAAATATTTTGTAATTGCGGAAAAATGCACACAAAATACTAAAAATAATTTTGTTTCTTATTCCGAATTAGTATAACTTGTCTTTTCCTTCGACTATTTGCAGATGAGATCTTAGTGAAAAATTGAAAACATAATTGTACACGAGAAATTCCATTAAGGTCCTTACTAGGCACGTGCGGTGCATTTTTCCAGTGGTGGACGCTCTATTCAACTCACTCACAGAAGAAGATGAGGAACTAACAAAAACATTAAAATAGGTAGATCGATAGATTTTGATCTGCTCTTTCCAATAGAGCAGTCAGTTTTGACATGAAATAATTTTTTTATAGAGAAAATTATGATTTAAGTTCAAAGCGTTACTGCAGAAAAATGCATCTTTTTTTAGCCCTATCCGAATAGCAAGTCTTTAACTAGAATCAATCAAATGTTTAAGTTGGGAAAGACAAAGGCAAACATGTAGTTAACAATGTCAATCATTAGCACGTGCAGTCAAGCACCACCTCGTACCACGCGCTGCGTACCTTAACCATGTGTCAGCTGCGCTGCAGGTATATACTATGTCACACTTGATATTTTTCTTACTATAGTTCTATTAAAAAATTGTGTAACTTAATTATATTGTAAAACTGTTCATTTGTAGTTTCTTATAGCTGTATCCAGAAATAAACTTACAGATGAACTATCATAAGCTTTCAATTTTTTTTGGCCGATTTGCTGGGAACTTTTTTTGGCTTCGATCGAGAATCAGTAGGCATAGCTTTCATAAAGTACTGTTTTTTATTTAGAAGAATCCATACATTTTTTTTTCCTGCCTTATGCATCGGTAAAAAAATTTGAAATGCCTGACGCTCAAAGTTCTCTTTGTTCTATTTGCTTGGATTTTAAGATAGACCTTATGCAATAAAAAGATAGCATACCTGGAACCGTTACTGCTGTTATAGTTCTTTTTTTTATTTCTTATTGAGCAACCAATAGGCTTGTTTTGATGTATAGAGACAGATAATATTTTCACAGTTCTTCTTAACCCAGTCATAGAGATTTTAAGGTGTTTAAATTCTATTATTTGAAACCATTCTCAAAATAGAACACGTTTCTAGATTACCCCTTATGCTGTTGCCATGCAGAAATATCTATCTACCTACTTCTATTTGCTTTTTCTTTAGTAGTCTAACCTCTTAAGTAGCCGCGATATCAATGTCGTATTTATCAAAGATTTTGCTAACAACCTCGATGGCACCTGTTCTAAAGAGTGTCTTAACGTTCCACGTCGCGAATTTGTTATATTTTTTGCGGTTTCTGTGGTTGAATTGCTCGTTGGTTGTATTTCGGTTTCGGTTCTGGCTCTAAGTTTGGGTTTGGTTTAGACGTTGGTTGTCTGTAAGTATCGAGCTTATCGCATACAAAAGACTCTGCACCATCCTAGTCCCTATGTTCACGGATTTTGTTGGCCTACATCAAGAATAATCATTTTATATTCTGCTGCCACTCGATCAGTTTTTCCCCCATGTCTCTAGTGCCCCCAGCACGATAACGGGTTTTTTGCCGGCTACGACAGTATTAGGTCCAGTGTATAAGTCATGCCATGTATTCTTTTTCGGCAGTGTCTTCGATCCCAGGTTTTCTAACACCAGTTTCATACATAAAATAGACTCATTCGTTTGTTAAAAGTAAGAAGTTAGAATCTAAAATAGGAACAAAAGGTAGGAAGATAGAATTGTAAAAAGGTAACGAGGTAAAAGGTAAAAATGTAAGCAAAGTAAAAATGATAAATTATAAAGAATGTGTGTTTTTACACTTTTCTCGCTGCTCTGTGCCTGTTATGCTAACACAAGATGAGGTTATTACTCCCATGCTGGCCCTCGTTGGCTGTCCATGACTGTTCATTTAATTTATTCACAGCAGCCTCCTGTTTAAGGGGCTTGTCTCAATCCACAATCTAGGTAAAACGAGCTGTGTAGTGGTACGGAGGCTCCACTTACAGCACGAGACATAGCCATAAACAAAGAAAAATAGAACAGGCTAGAACTACTAGATGAAAACTTGACAAAATTTCTATAAAAATGAAATATATTTCTTTCAGCGATCTACGAAATCATATATTCTTTTAAATATCTCCATAAAATAACTATCACTTCTGTTATCACACAAGTTTTAATGAGCTTGTTACCTGATCTCATGTATCGACACAGATTTTGATCCATCTGCCGCTGCTCCTCCGGGTTTCTAAAGGAAGTCATTTTCTTTATTTTTTACCGCTAAAGAATCATACAAAATGTCTTATTCATAGAATCCATTAAATAACTTAGTTTTTCTCTTTCTTGAGCTATGTGTTGATGTTATTATACCGAAGAGTAGTTCTTCTGTCTTTATGTATTTACTGAATTGTGCCTAAAAAAAGTTAATCGTCTACATAAATGAGATAAAATAAATTCAACAGATCATACAAAGTTTGACCGAGTACTTAATACTTACAGATTCTTTTGGGATACATTATGAAAATATACGAGCCTTCGTAAGGTTCGGAAATGATCAAAATAACAGAAGGCGCAAAGAATTTTTTGGGCCACTAACGTCGCTAAAAATGTTATATTAAGACACGACCAAGACAACAAAGTTGCCGGAAATCTAACATTTAAAACGATAAGTACACAATAAATCTTACAAAATTTACTGCAGTCGACTACTGCAAAGCACGAACACAAATATACCTCTTTACTCAAACAGCAGCTGACACGCGGTAAAAACTCACGGCACCAGGTGGCGTTTGACCCAAGCACTTATGTCTTTAATTGTTCACCACTTATTTTCTATATGCCCTCCAACTTAAAGATTTTAGGAATCTCAGTTTAAAACTTGCTATTTCAATATAGTGCCAAAAATTTAATTTTTCCGCAATAACGCTTTGAACTTAAATCATACTATTTTCTATTAAAACCAACTTTATTGTCAAAACTGACTGCACCATTGAAAAGAGCAGGTTAAAATCTATCGGCCTATTCATTTTTTTTTTTTTTTTAGTACCCTATCTCCCTCTGTGAGCAAGTTTAACGGAACGTCCTTCACTGGAAAAATGCACCGCACGTCTAGTGGCCAGATTTCAATGAAATATTTCTTATATCACAAGTAAAGAGTAATTATTCATAAAGTGATAGATTTATTTTAGTAGAAAATCAAACTTTTCTTGATACTCATAAATTTATGTTAAACATTTCCTATGGTGACCAAATTAAAAATTATTCAAGAAGTAAAACTAACTTTGCGAGCTTAAAATCGAGTGAAAAGCGATCAAAAGTCACGATACTACATGAGTGTTATGGTGAATAAGAAAATGTACACCCCTGATATCGCCAAATTCATGAAATCAGATGTTTGCAACTCCACAAAAAAATATTCTCGTACTACAATACATTTCTACGATCTGATCGTTACAGACAGCTCTATCAATAACGAATTTAAAGCTTAATGTGTGTAAAAATTCCCCGAAAAATTACACTTTTTATGGCTAAAAAAAGACTCTTTACATTTTTGCATAACACACCCTAAACACGCAAAAATTTTGGTACTACGGGTGATCATTGTCTTCGTCTCATGATAGGGAATATGGTTTGCCCCGCAGGACACCCTTATGCTCATCGTGGAAAAAAAACGCCGATACATCTAAAGGCATATAAAAAGGGAAAATTTATCTTTTTCGTGGTAATTTTGAGCGTACCCTTTTTGCTGTCCCTCGGCCCAGGGGCATATTTTATCTTTTCCAAGATTAGAAGCGAAAGCGCTTACAGTAAGCTTTAGTTAAGCTCTGGTAAAGCTCACAACCTTGATCAAATCTGACAGCACGAGTGATTAACAGTTCAGCTTCAAAAACGGGTCAAAATCTTAAATTGACAAAATCAGCGATTATCGAGCAAAAATTTGAATCACTCGTTACTTTTGAACAGGTCAATATTCAAGCTTTATCTAGGCTTAAACTAAAGCTTTTTGTAAGCACTTTCAATCACTGTTAGAGCAAACACTCTGAATGTACACTGAACTGTACGGTGATCAAACACTTATGTACAACAAATTTAGGATGATTGTGCTGGTACCTCTCTGGCTATTGATAGGCTCCGATTTCAAATACAATATTTACTTATGTAAGACTTGGTAGTGCTTGGAAAAAGCTTTAATTTGAGCTTAAATTGACTCTAAAATGTTTATCAGAAGGTTTCATCAAATCAAATAAAGGCTCTTTCCAAGCGCTATCAGGTCCTACATAAGTAAACAACATACTTGAAATCGGAGCTTATCGACGGCCAGAGAAGGAACTCTATGATCATACTGAATTTTTCGTACGTAATTGGTCGATCACTGTTTGGTTACGAGTAGGGTTTTCGATCCCAGGTTCCCGAGTCGGGAATTCCCGGGAATAAAAGCGGTTTCATGCCCAGGAATAATTTTATGAAATACTAGGATAAACATGAACCATTTAGAATTAATAATTTTCTGCCGCTCTGTAATCGGCGTAGTTACTCATCTTGTAGTATTATTCTTATCATGAATATTATTTTAACTATTATTATCATTTATATTATTATATATTATTATCATTATTACTATTGTTATTATTCTTATGATGATTCTGTTTTACTACAATGTTGAGCAAAGAAATTCGAGTCCTCAGTAAAGTTTAAGTTTGTATAATATAGAGATTTAAATAATACATTTTAATTCTTTATTTCGTTGAATTAGTAGCGCGTACACAGTATGTATGGGTTATCTAAAATCTTTGTTGCGCCTTTAAAAGTCTTACTTTCACTATTAATATGTGTCATTTGTATACATTCAAAATTGCTATCTTTCTCTCTCTCTCTCTCTCTCTCTCTCTCTCTCTATATATATATATATATATATATATATATATACATTGGATTATTTTGGCTGTTGGTTTATAGAGTTCAGTAAGGTTCTGACTGACGATGCGAACTGTACTGTCTTTCATCGTCTTAACTAGTTTTTAAGAAAAGTTCAATTAGATATAAAACTATTTATTAAGAGTTGCGTCTGCATCGTATATTTGTTCTTTTGTTTCTTTTGATGATTCTGTCATTAAAGTGTTACTTGAGTTTTTCCCATTCAATTAAAACGAAGCGTTACAGAAAAAATAATTTAATACTTTAGACCGATTAATAGGGGGTTTTCGTATAAAATAAATGCCAACCAAGATATTTAAGCGGAATTATGTTTGTTATGGTATTTAGAAATACCGTACTCAGATTTAAACAGCTAGTTTGTTCTTGTTATTTTTGTATGAGCCGCTGAAGGGCCGGAAACGTTTATTTTGCTTGTATAAAATTTCCCGCACATTTTATGAAGAAATGTTTCATACAATAGTTGTAGGCATTTTAAATATCTACAAAATAAGCCCTGATGCATTAAAATTTATTATGCAGTTTTTTTACAAATTGCAAAAAACCGCTCAAAATTCCTTTTTTTCATTCAATTGATTAAACAAACAATATGTAACATAGACATCCGAATTTTTATAGACTATTGTTTATGACGTAGAGTATACGTGGTATTTTTTTGGAATGTTTTAGTTGCAAATTTTTTGCAAAAATCTATTTGTTTCTCAAAAAATCACTTTTTTGAAAATTAATTTCTACAACTTTGGCAAGCCGTAGGGTGTTCTACCTGGGCTCATTTCTTTCCTTAAGAGTTATACTTTCAATCAGTTTTCATGCCTAATTAATTCTTCCGACGGGGACCTCGCAAAATTGATCGCAAAAAAGTGCTTACTTGCAAAATGAAATAACTTAACAAATATCAACGGAATCGTTTTGAAACTTTTTTAGTTGTAAAGGCACAATTAACAAATATCAACGGAATCGTTTTGAAACTTTTTTAGTTGTAAAGGCACAATTTTTTTCTAAATTAAAAAAAAAAGAGTGTTCTACGACCAACAGGAGCCAAGAAAATTTTTCTTTTTTATAAAATTCTCTGATGCTGCATTTTACAACCAATCGGGCTGAAATTTTCAGAGAATACAGTTTAATAGTTAGATTTTTAGTAAAAGAATACTTTGTATTATTATAGTGATATATGCTGTAGAAAAAGCAATGTTTATAACAACGATAATTTCGTTGGTAAGGTTTAAATGACTGGCATGAGTTGTTACGAGAAACAAGCACGGACGTTTCAAATCATGCGAGCCGGAAAAAATATCAATATCTCGGGTTCCCGTGGTCACACAAAAAATTATAACTAATCGATTTGGGGTAGCTTGACAAGATAATAACAGATAACGTATTTGTTTTTATCTCAAATGACGTTAAAATGCCTAAATTGTTATTAATTTTATTTATAGTACTTGTACACCCGTTTAAGCAGTATTTTTTTTTTTTTTAAACTTCGTCAATGGAAACATGGAAATGGTGTATAAATAAAATAAGTCATTGTGGTTTTCATTGATAAAATATAATTATGAAAAGTAAAAAAAAAGTTATCATTTCAAGTGTGATAGGGTACAAAAAAAGTTAAGATTAAATGTATCATACATATCATGTGCATATTTTCTGTCGTTTAGCTCCAGACATTTCTTTTTTATCTTCGCTTTCAACCTCTTCTGTATCATCTTCTTGGTTTTCGTCCTCCTGACTGTCATAAACATTTTTTTCCTCTTCCCTACCATTCTTACCATATACATCGAAAGCCTGTTCGTGTTCAATTTCATCAAGTTCTGTGCAATTGCTTGGAACAAACCTGTCAAGTTGCTCGATATTTGTGCAATTTTTCCCCGGACACGTGCCAAATAAGACAGAACATAATAATCTGCACTTCTTGCAGCTACACAGCTTCGACTTGCATCCTTTTTGACAACTGCAGGAAATTTGCTGCAGTATGTCATCTGGTACGAGAGCGGTAGCGGATTTCT
>JAPYYV010002167.1:0-21587 GCA_030522625.1 Copidosoma aretas | reverse complement strand
CAGCAGCAGCAGCAGCAGCAGCAGCAGCAACATCATCAGATCCAGCAGCGTCAGCACGTTGCAAGCTCGTGCGGGACCGGGGGTCGACTGGCGGCCGGTGACCAGCTGGTGCTGGGCAACCACTCCCGACTCGGCCTGAACGCCTCGACGATGAGCCAGCAGCAGCAGCAGCAGCACCCGAACGGCCACCGGCACGTGTCCATGTCGCCGGCGCTCATCGGCGGGGGTCTACTGCACGCCGGGGTTCTGAACGCCTCGCAGCGCAGCCAGCTCCTCTTGAGCCCGGCCAGTCCGCCCCGCACCCCGGGCGACCACTCGCCCACCGGGCCGCCACCCGGACACGCTGCCCAGCAGCAGCAGCGTGAGGCCGCGGGCAGCGTCAGTCCCGGGCTGCCGGCTGCCACGGTAGACCTCAGCTCGGCCAACAGTCACGAGCTCTCGACGCTCGTCTGAGTGATGCAGTGCAGTGCAGTAGCTTGTTACTGGGTACATACGCTTATAAAACGGTGTTGAGTGCGAGCTAGCTTTGTGCGACTTGGAGCCTTATGTACTGTAAGCTACTCCGTGGGCTCTATCTGATGACAGCCGAGCGCTTGTCTGGCTCTCCGCGTGACATTGCGGAGCTGAGACGTTGAGGGGGACTCTTTTAGTGTGTGTATGCGCGACGTGTGGGTTCTTTTTTTTTTTTTTTTTAATATCGTCTTTCATTTTTTGCGAATGATTTTCTCGTTTTGAGAAAGAAATCCAGCAGCCTATTATTGGCTCGTCTGTATGAAAATGTCTTTGAGTTATTGTTCTGCGTTTTTCGGGACCCGCCTGTGTGATGCGGTGCATGGAAGTGCGTGGGTCAAGATTGTTTTTTGATACAGAGTAATTCACTTGTTTCCGATCGTTGCGCCTTATTTTTTGTAATTCTTTGTAATATCGACTTCTGCTATAGTACCTACACGAGAGACGAACGAAAGAATAAATCACTATACTAAACGACATGTAAAAACCCAGAAAGACTGAAGTGAATTAAATAGTATATTGAAAACCACTGCCAATTTTGCTCTGTTCTTTTGAAATTTTGCGTCAAAGCACACGATTGATCGTTATTCCATGCAGCCAGAGTTGCAGAATCCGCAAATTTCAAACATTAAACTTACAGAGACCGACAATTGTATAATGTTACATTGAAAATTCAGCTATTTTCATCGAATGTATAAAATCCATAATTAATAATATTATTAAATAATGTTGATATTCACAAACAATTTATGAGAACGTTTATGATTAAATTTAAATCAAGTATCATTTTCGAGGTGTAAATAATGTAATTCTAGCTGTATTGCACACAATTGTATGAAACTATTTTTTTATATAGTTAACAGTTGCCTCGTGATCATCAGGCAGGGTAATGAAATAAAATGAAATTCATATTAATATATATATATATTGCGTATCATCGTCGCATTATATAAGTAGTGCAGTTAAAAGTAATTTTCATAGTTTATGTCAAATTAAATGGAAAAAAATAAATTATTGGGTCCATATAAATTATTTAATTTTAAAAATGGACAGTGTACAAGTCATTCAAATAATAAAACAAAATGTTGTAAAAAGGTTGTTTTTATTTCATAACAGTCATTCATCATCAATAAAAATATTTCATTAAACATTTATTTTACGAAACGTAAATTCAAATCAACATATATCTCAAAGATTTTAATCTGCTCATTGATTTGTGAGCTATGTACAAATATTTATTTTTAAATATATAAGTTTACATAAAGATTTTTTTCCAGTAGAAATCTGTACATAATACCCATTCTAGGTAAATTTATTTTTGTGCTACCTAACTCTATTTTTGCTGCTAAGATCTGGCATCATTGATAGTTGTAGGTACCTTAACTTCAAGTCCATCTAACTCCTCTGACAATATTATTTGACATCCAAGTCTTGATCTGAAAGATATTATCAGAAATTAAAATTCGTTTTTCATGAATTTGCAGTATTTATTTATATATTTATTTATTTATCCATCAACGGGATTTCTCCCTTTTACATAAGAAATAAAGTAATTATTTGAGTGGTTCTTCGCCATAACAACATTAAAAATTACATAATATGAAGGGTATTCATGAAGTGATTGCTGAGACAACTCTTTGAAAAATTCAGTTGTAAAATAAGATGGACCATGCTATACTATGTAAGTAGCCAAAAGAAGTGGTCAAAAACACGTTACTTATATTTCACCAACTCCCGAGTAATAAAACCTTTAATTTGATAAAAAGGCACTTGTAGAAACTCGCAGATATTAGCATTATTGTTTATAATTGTACATGATCTAGCAATGAATGATTTATTATCCTATTCTTTCTTTCTAGAAACAATATGGAATATTCGCTGTCTATCTCTAAGATCTCTACTAGGTGTGTTATATACTATGCGACTTATTAATTCAGGCACGATTACAATTTCATGAATAATCTTGTAGAGTAACACAGAATCATGATTTCAAATAAAGACGTTATTGAGCAGGTATTAAAGTATAATAAGCAGGAGTTATAATGACTAAATGACTCACGTGTCAGTCAATTCATATGCAAGATCCAGCATATCCATTTCTTCATCTGATGGTTTGTCAGGTAGTCTATCATAATCTTCTTTGGAAAAGATTAAGTGACAAGTACTGCAAGTCAACGTGCCTTCGCATGCTCCTGGGAATTTGTAGCAGATAATCAAGATTTTTCAAAAATCGATTGAAGCTCGTCAAGCATTAAAATAATCTTCTTACCAAACCCATCTAGATCAATTTCATCATTAACAATAACGTCCAGCAAACTATCACCCACTTTCCCTTTGGCTTCTATTCTTTCTCCACTTCTCCTCACAAACGTAACGTTGACTCTGAAAAGAAAAAAAAGACATATTTAAAAAAAATTACATTAGGATAATTGTTGAAACACTGTAATGCAAATCACTTGTTGGTTATACATACTCCTTTTTTTCTGAAATCGGTTTCGTAGTTGACATGTGTCTTGCAACAAGTACAGATTGAAATTCTTGGTTCCTTAACCCCGATTGCAAAAGTCGCGTTGTAAAGATGGATTTTGAAATTCCTTGCAATTTACGTACAAGCAACATTATATTGCCAAACAAATATTGACAAGGCAGAAAGAGTTTTCACCAAAATTTCAGCACAAGTAGTCAAGCAGTCATTTACACTTGAACACTTAACATCTAATTCACCTAGAAAGTTACAAATATACAAGAATAAGTTTTTTTTTCATTAAAAATATTTGTTAATTACCAAATTTTCCATTAACTTACATTGACTACGTATGGACTTTAACAGATACTTGCAAGAAGGTCGACTAATAACCTAAGACTGACCTGAGAGTGTCCCTGAGACTGACCTAAGCTAGTGCACTGTCGAATCTGTCCATTCACTCTGCTATATAGGGATGCTCATTGCTCATTGGTCAGTTCTTTGAGATTATCCCTGAGTAGATGTCAGTAGGGTATGGCTAGATCGAAGCAAATAGAGAAACCAAGAGCTCTGATTAGCTGGAGGCTGGAGTACACTGTATAGTCAGTCTCTCTTCTCGTCCTGCTCCTTCAGCAGTTACAGCTTAATTTACGTCGCTATCAGAATCAAAATTAATTTGCTTTACTATTCCTGAAATTTATTCTTTTGATAAATAATAAGCTGAAGAATGACACATCATTTTATATCATTTTAGCATGCACTACTTCTTCGGTTGGATTTTTGTATCAATTTTAACTATCAATCAATCAATCGCGCGATTCGTGCGTGTAAAAAAAAAGTGATCATGTGAATAAAAAAATGTTCTAGAATACCTACTATAAAAATAAATTATGATAGAAATAAGAAGTACTGACAAACTCATGTGTTTCTCCTCTGAACTGTAACACTTTATTTATTCAAAGATAATTTTATATTGTTCAATTGAAGTCAAGTTTTTGCTCATCTGTCACATTTTTTCGTCTGCTGGACCCATATATATTAAGATCGAGTACAGTGACTACAGTCACCTGTCGTGTTTTTGTTGTCTCTGTTTGCAGCAATACCAAAACATTATTGTTGTCAAAAACAACATAATAGGAAAGGATTTATTTACCAAAAAAAATTACTAAATCGTCCTTGCATCATGCATTGCATCGCGCAATGGAAAAAAATAGTGAGAACGCGAAATTAATGGGTGCGTACCACGACAGCTACTGAGCTATTTGACAAGAGCTCCAATAGTTTGACTGATCGAGTAATAAGCAACAACCATGGATAAGTTGACTATTATTTCTGGCACTTTATTTCTCGCTGCTGATATGTTTGCAGTCGTTAGTCTCGCAATGCCAGATTGGATTATAACTGATGTTGGAGGTTGGTTTTGTACAATTTTATATTTTCTTGCTGCATACGATACTTTATTGACAATAATAATAAGAAAAATAATGATAATAATTTTAACAACTGTGATTATAATGATAATATTTTCAGGAGATACAAGATTAGGGTTGATGTGGTCTTGCATAACAGGTGCAAACAGACCTCAAATTTGCTACAAGCCTGATTTAAAACCAGAATGGTGGACCGCCTTGGTTTGCATTTTAATTGGATGCATTTTAATTACAACTACCATTATATTGCTGATTAGTTCACATTGGGACAGGAATCTTATACCTTATGCTCGTTGGGTGGGATTCAGTGCAAGTAAGAAAACTCGCTTATATGCAGTACCAAATTAATGTTTAACGACAAATTTTTCTCATCTTTTCAGTGGTACTCTTTTGCTTGGCCGCAGTTATATTTCCAATGGGATTTCACATTGACGAAATTGGCGGACAACCATATCAATTGCCAAATTCCCATCAAGTCGGTATTTCTTACATCTTGTTTGTTCTGTCGCTTTGGATCACAGTAATTTCTGAACTCTTTGCTGGAAAAGTGTGTCTACCACACTTTTAGCATCTCTTGACAAATTTTTTTTTCTTTACTTTGTTTTTTATTATTTTATGCATACCGTATATTTATAAGAGAGGTATACCTCGATTAGAAGATTTTTTAGGGCAGTTTAAAATATAATTATTCTTTTTTCTTATCACTTTTGTAACTGTATTTGTAAAGTTAATTCGACATTTATGTTGAAAATATAATAGAACAGGATTTTTGTATCAAAAAATAAGTGTAAATAATTAGTATACTAAAAGATTTATGAATATCAATTAGATTGCAAAGGTGTTGAGGTATATCCTATTTAGGATCAAATTTTGTAATTAATTGATGTGTAATGTACATACTTTATTATACTCTATTGGTGGCAAATAATGCACTGATTAAATAATTAACAATTAAGTTTTAATTAGTTCAGTATTTGATTAAAATTGTGATAAAGTAAACTAAAAATTTGCATTGTAACAATTGGAATATTTAATTAAAAAGTACTAGTCGTATAGCATACAATAGTATTATAAAATTGTGTAAAATAAATATCAAAATCAATCAATGTACCAGTATTTATGACCAAAAAAGGAGAAAGCATAAAAATTTATATAGAAAGCAATAGATATAATTTTTATTTTACATAACAAATTTTTACATTTACTTTAGTCGTTTGTTTCTAGTTGTTTACAGCTCCTCTTTATTTTACATACCAAATATTGATGCATCAAACTCATAACGGTCGCATTCCATTCACGTAAACATATACATGAGCTAAGTTATGTACATGTTTACATATAAAACAATAAGAATATAGTACATTTAAAAGTATAACGCTTTTATCTTTCTACAATAATATAATTTCGATCTGTTAACGCTTCATCCGGCTTTATAAATCGTTTAATACAAATCGTAGATTAAATTTAGAAAATATAAAAATGCATTGTTATCTAAAACGAGGTGTTTAAACTATTTTATAGGTCTTTTTTGCTGCAAGTAATCTACCGCGCTTTAACATTATTCGATTGATTATTTCCAATAGTATCACTTCTTCTATAATATAGTAAATATGGTACTCTGGGTGGTAAAGGATTCAGTACATTTGCCTCAGAGACCCCTTTAAGTGAACTGTCGTCGTAGCGGACCCAGCCGCCGTATCCAACATGAAAGGCATCAGTTACATAATGACCTTTGGTTGCTTCTTTTCCATCATGGTAGGTAACAGCAAACAGCTTATACTGTCTTTTCTTGTGGTTTAACTTTGGTCTAGCGTTCATTGACATCAGTTCTACAATAATAACATTTAATTAGTCAAAGTAATTAACGCAGCAGTAAGCAAACACGAGTTTCGACACCTACTAGTGTCAATTTTAAGATCAATCGGGAATTCCACACTTTTAAGGATCTTAGAACAACCGTCAGGTTTATAATCAAACCACTTCAAGTGCAGAATAAGAATTACAGGCAATTCTTCAAATGTCACCTGTTTCCACGCTTCAATTTGTTGTTTTGTTTTACTGCAAGTCATTCCTTCAAGTGGATCTTTTCCAACGAGTATTTCCAGTGCGCTCTTTACAGACTCAGCTTTCTAAAAATAAAATACATTTTGTTAGACTTGTAATTAATGTGCAAATTTATGTCAGAAAAGTTTTATAAACCTCGACTTCCAATTGTAAAGTAAAAAATGGCTGAACATAGTCTGTGGCTTGTTCTGAGAGTCGTTGAACTCTTGACCTTAATTGTCCTCTGAATATGTCTGATATTGGTGTCCGCCCAAATTCTGTACTTCGCGTGATTGAACCCTTATTCTTAGGCCCCATAACCTTGGAAAAAGAATCATTATACAATTTGAATATTAGTAGAACACAACAAAATAAATCAAATAATTTGTACTTTCCACTCCTCTTCATCCTGGTTATAATTGACATTAAGAGAATCTATGCAATCTAAGGATTTTTGTTCATTATTATTAGCCAATTTCATTAACTGAAAAAAAAATCAAATTTTACACAATGTTTGATATTGTGATATAATTTTCCCAGTTACAAACAGGAAAATACGTTACCTCTAACATTTCATCACTAATTCCGTTTAGTAGGCACGATAAAAATTCTTCGGCATCCTCTTGTCGACCTTCTACAGAAAATACACCGGGAGAAGATGTATTTTTCAAAATAGTGTACATATATGAAGGCTCGAATGGAACACCACTTTGAATATCTACAATTGCATCTTCATTACGCTTTTGTGCTCGATCTTTTCTTGCTAACCGAGCTCCTTCCGGAAGTGGAGAAAATTCACGTACAAATTGAATCCTGTAATTAAAATGACACATGTTTGGTTAGTGAAATACACGTTCTTTCTTAAAGTTTTTTTTTTTTTTTTTTTTTTTATGCTTACATATTGTCAATAAGAGGACTAGGAGAGTGTTTTGAAGGATTTTTTGAATGTGGCATAGCCATAAACAAGTTATAAAACGGTGGACAAGCAAGTAAAGCCTGCAATATGCTGTTTATGTAGCAATAATTACTACGATTTGTCAATCCACGCGGTAATAAACTTACAGTCTGTTTTTCCATTTGATAACCAAGTAAGAATTCTGAAAAAAGTTTTGTATTTAATTCAAGACTACTAATATATATGTATATCAAGGCGTCGACTAAATTTTTGCAGATCCTACTTACCACCCATTCTATATGTGATGGGGTCGTCACAATGTATTTGAGATACATTGTGGTTAAATGTTTTAAATTGGTTCACTGATACGTTGTTGGTTTTTTGTTCCTCCGGAAAGGATTTGTTACTGGAATTGGAAGTTAGTTGAGGCTTTTCAAGTGAAGATTGTTCAATCTGATCGCTAGTTACGACAGTTGTATTATTAGGTGTGATAAAAGCTGTTGGTTTGTTGGCACTGGCACTATGAGGTTCTGAACCTTTCTTCAAAAGACTAGCCCAAGACTTATTCTGGGAAGCAGAGGTTGAAGTACTATTAGACGCTACTGGTTCGCTAGTCTCCACTTTATCTTCTGTTACCACTTTTACTTCTATTACTTGGTTGACTTCTTCAACTTCTTTAACTTCATCGGTAGGAATATCTTCAATTATCTTTGCAACAGGTTTGGAAGTTGCAGGAGCTATACTTGCAGCAGGTTCTGGTGCTTTGACATGAGAAACCGTTTCATCATGTTCTTTGTTATCGTTTCCATTTTGCTTAACTTCTATACTACTTTTAATATTGACGCAAGGCATGTCATTCTTTTCCACACACTTATAACTTTCATTAATAGTTGAAACAATGTTATGTTCAATTTTAACACCAAATTTTTTATTAGCTGCAGTGTTATTGTTGGCAGTTGCATTTTCATCAGCATCACTGACAGACGACTCAACGTTACTGTTATTTACCGTTACTGTTGTGACTATATTTGTTTGGGATGAATTACTATTGTCGTTGTGTGATTGATGAATGGAAGGCTTTGAAATATTTACATTTTGTAATTGTTTTTCATACGATTTGTGATTTGTGCTTTTTGTTGTAGATTCTCCATTTGTTTGTGGTGACATACTTTGAGACTGACGACTATGTTTTGTATTTGTTGGAGATAGATGATATGATAGATAACTAAAGTAAAGATAGTAAATTACAAATGTGCTACTAAATGTAGTACTTGATTTTTGTAAATGTTTCAACTTACTCAACACGATGAGTTTGTTGTGCCATTGGAGGTGAATGATATATTTGAGAGGGAAAAAATATTGGCTGTCCAGTAGCATGATGTTGCTGGGGCGGGGCCGCATGATCCGGAATGCATACGTATGGATACGGCATATTCAGCTGATACTGATTATGATCTCCCATGTATCCCGTCTGAATTTCGTGGCTATGACTCATATTTCTGCCGTAATTTTTATTGCTTCGTCCGCGACTGCGTCTTCCTCCTTCTCTCATTGAGGATATGTCTTGAGGTGACGGATCATTATTGTGAGTATACATATTTTGAGAATAAGCCATTCCCTGTATATAAGGAAGGCCATGTTGAGGATCATTGTTGATGTACACGTTTGACCAGTCGGTGGTGTACATTGGTGTCATAATCTGTGGATTATAAGGAATATTTGATGGTACAGTGAGAAGGACGGGAGATGCTGTTGGTTGATCGTATTTCATTACGTTTCCTTCTATTTCTGCAAAAGAAACATAACTCAATCAACAATTGACTTTATTGCTTGTTGGGGTAACTAAAAATCAAGCTCATTGAGTTGTACCATATTGAGACCAGACTTTTGGCTCCTCTTGATGCTGAACTTGTTGTTCAGCAGGGAGCACATGATAGTTGCTGCTATCTTGCTTAACCCATGGCAACTGTACCCTTTCGGTACTGGAGTTGGGTTTCAAAATAGCTGTCAGTTCATCTTTGCCATGTTCATCTAAATTTGATAAATCTAAAAATTCAAAATCGTTCTGAAAGAAAAATAAATTTGTCAATGACAATTTACAAATAGGCAAGTACTAAATAGGTCCTTTCGTAAAATTTGTTGCTATGAAAGCAATTTTTGATTCAAAATCGGAATTTCAGTGATTTGCTCGACACGTGCTTTTTTCCGCTTGAACCCTATAGCTTTTGCCAAGTGGAGTGGCTGAAAAAGAAAATCCTGCATGTGTGTAACCTCAATAATCGAGCCTCTGAAAGAGAGAGGTGTTCTTAGTTTTTCCACGTTTGAGTAGACTACAGGCTCTTAAAACGCAGAAGCATAAGGAGTAAAAATTTTCATTGTCATATTGGATTGATAACCGGCGCTTTTGACCTTCAAACAATAATTTAGAAGGCGCAACATCGCATAAAATAACCTCAAATACGATCACATGATAAATAGTTTAAGAGATAGGCTGCAGAGAGAGAGAGAGAGAACTATCCAGCGGCAGCAGCACCGACATTGCGGCTCTTCGTAAATGCGTAAGTATACACTTATGCATGATAGTCAAACTCGTGGATATCCGCGTAAAATGAATAAAAGCGTGGCAAGAGGATCATTATGCATACAGTTGTGGAAAAAAAAGGACCAAATAATGACAAACCTCGTATGAATTGTCCATGCTGATGGCGAAAAGGAACGTGAGAAAACATGAAAGCGGCACGGGACGAGGCTTCGTCGTCGGCAGCTGCTCTTGCTTAGCGGAGTCGCCGTCTTCGGAGCCGATATTCGACTCTCGTGAGCGGCAATTGATACAATTGTTTATTCTTATTACTTGCGCTCCTGCTGTCCTGCAAGTATGGGTACTCGAGGAGACGACGATACGCGTGGGTACTCGGCTCAGCCGCGTATAGTGCAGTGAAGATCAGTTTCGTCTTCTTTCTCTTCCTTCTCTCTTCTTCCTCCACCTCCTCTGCCACTTAATATTATTTCTCCTTTCTTACTTTTTAATACTTGATAATTTTTCTCTAGTAAACTGCGAAAAGAAAGGAATGGACTAAAACGATTTGTTGAAAGCCCGAAAAAGTACTTTTTAGTAGGTACTTCTGATAATCCCTACTAGTATTTCTAAAAAAGTATTTTTAAAGTATACCGGATTAGGTGTCGCCGTATCGGTCGAGCAGCAGTGACTAAGTAAGTATAGTTATGTATAATATAAAAAAAAAAAGTATAGTTATGTATTATGTACCTATAAGTTATGGTAGTAAAATAATAGACGCCACTCGAAGAAAAATTTCCAAGTGTTAAGTACATACGCAGTTAAACTTCCAAATCCAAATCTCCCGAAAGTTAAGTATAAGTATACTTCACACAACACGAGGAGTTGCATACAGAGGAAACGCGCTGCTGACGACAAATGGGAACAAGTGCAATGTATGTGACTGAGCAAAAGGTAATCGTGTATGTAAGTATTTGCAAGATAACGACAAATAGAGTGATATAACTCCCCAATGGGAAGTTCCCATCTAAATATCAGCTTTACTTACCTACTCTGCACACGGACGACTGTATTACATGGAATCTGTACTTAATAGGCTTCACACTTGCACTTTGCGGGGCAAATTTGCAGTCTTCGCACTCCGAAAATTATTACCTAATAGGTAAGTATACTTAACAATTAGCTCCGGCTCTCACGAAATCGAGCAACGCAACGCGGGCAGGCAGTCGTACCGGGCCACTCGGACCATAGTCGGGGCACCTCACTGACCTCACAAACCATCAGCCAATGCTGTCGCTGAGCTGCTGAATGCTAATGCACTGTACAAGATCTTCTGAGTAAAGCCCATGAGGTACATACGAGATATGTGGAGAGATTGGGTTCACTAAATGTGTGATTCGTAATATTTTTGAGTACCCTACTTAGTACGAACTACGAAATTCGTAACAATTACAAAGCAGATTGTTGTCATCAAAAAACAACAAAGATATTTCCAATTGAATTTAGGATATTTTAGGTGTTGGAAAAAATTTATTTTATCAATTGGGTACATTGCATGTTGACGTACTGTTTTTACACTACAAAAATCACTCGATAAAAGTCTTTAGAATTTTTTTTTCATTCGATTTCTTTTTTTCAAAGCCCTAGCTCTTCCTCAAAATATTTTGAATAAAGTTGCGCGTCTAATAAATTTTTCAAAATATTGCAAAAAGTTAGGTACATTTGTCCATACAAAATCGTGTAAAATGTATCAACAGTAATTAACTTTTTACGCATTGAATATTTTTTTAAATTTATTCGAAATCTTTCAAGTAAGAACCTAAATAAACTTTGAAAAAAAAGAAATCAAATGAAAAACAATAAATTTTTCGGAATAAGTACACTTTAAGCTGCACCCAAGTTGGGGCCCCGATTTTTGATATGAAATTGTTAATAAATGTAGAAGTGCACTGTACCTTTTCGAGATTTTTTCACCTTTCGACCCTCAAGTTAGATGATAATATTTTGACTCGAGCAAAATTTATTTATTTATTAGAATTAATATTTAAACGCAGTTCCGTCATTGTACCTGAAGAGGGCCATAAAGAAATGGCCGAAACGTTGTACTGAGACTACTTGTAAAAAAAAATTGATAGTAAAGATATAAAACCTCGTTTCTATTAATTGAAGTACAATGTTGATTTAGAGCCTTTTGTGCAATTTGCAAACCCTTGAATGTACAGTTATGAACAGCAGCAGAGTCGAGCCATTCTCTTTTTTCAGGCTGCCCAGACGGTACCAGGGTACCACAGCTTTTATTTCGTGATATAATTGGAGTTACGTTTTTATAATGAAGCAACAAACAACTTTTTGGAATCGGTATATTATTTCAGTTTTTTTTTTCAGGAAATACAAAAATTTTCACTGTACATTTTTACAAAACAAAATTGTATTCCAGTGCAATATATATATATATATATATATACACATACTGCTTGGAGTCTTTCCACTTTCAAAGAAAATTACAAATATTTTCTCTCGTAAAAATTTTAAGCCAATTTTTATTTCAAACTTCAATTTTGCCTTTGTAATATTAATATTACTCTCAACACACATTTGTAAATAATTATTTGTTTTATTCCAATGGTATCAGAAATGCAATCTACTGGCATTAAATTACATATAATTTTTGAATGAAATGAAAATCACAAGTCACCCCAAGTTCAACCACTGGTAAAATAAAGTTTTATAAGTTAAATTATTGCCCTAACACCTGGCCTCGTCCCCAACTATGGCCAAATGGAGAGTTGGTGGAAGGTTGTGCTGTTGGTGCAGCTCCAAAACCACGGATATTACTCCTTTGAGGAAAATAATATTCCAAAATAGACGGTGTGTTAAGCAAGCTTGGTCCTCCAAATTCCTGAGGGTACTTAAACTTTAAGAAAAAGTACAAGTGTCCACAAAGAATTCCAATGAGCTCCTCTAATCCATCATGGTTGATAATAAAGTTAATTCCAAAGAGAACCCATGGCAAATACATAGCTTTAAATTGCAACCCTGAAAAAATAGGAAACAAAGAAATCATGTCTTAAGTATTCTGTAGAAAACTAATGTATATAAAAGTAAAATTTGTATGTTTACCAAACCAGAACTGTACAATAGCATCCTTGTTCAACTGACACCAGACGTAAATAACACTAACAATCATGGAGTTCATCAACAAATTGAAGTTGAGTAATAATCCTGCTACAAGACAGCAAACCCAGTTAAATAGTAATAAGAAGAAGTAATCTGCAGGCCTGCCGTCAAAGTCTATCCTCTCAAGCCTTAGGGAGTAGTTGTACAAAAAGTATAAGTTCATGAGCAAGTGAAAACTAGCTGGGTAGAAAAATAGACTGGTGACTCCTCTCCATAACTCGAAATTGTGAATAAACGGTTCATATAGTAATATGAGCTTGGTTACACTGATAATTTTGAATCTTCCGATTACGGAAAAAGCCACAGTCAGGGCCAGCCAGTATCTCGTGAACACTGGCAAACTTTTGAACCAATTTCCCACGTCTGACATTTTTCTAAGATGACTTTTCTTCCCGCACAGGTATTGTTATCAAAATTCCACGCAATTCATGAATAACCTGGTTAACTTTTTTTGGCAGACGTTTGTCTTCTAAACTTCTTGTGCAGCTGAAACCATTACCGATAGTCAAAATCAACCAAATAACTGTTTATATATATGTCTATCATGTGTATTTTTAACAAAATGCTACATCTGCACAACATCCACGACGATCGTACTACTTAATAATAAATGCGCGTATGCTTTCGAAACACTCACATAATTTTTTTTAACGAAAGAACATTAAATACCTTACACACTTGCTTAGTAGTGTTGAATTTTTATTAGTGGCTGAAAAATCCTATTTTTTCCAGACCATTCTAAACAATTGACGTGGCCTTACACCTCAGCTCTATGTCATATATTTCATGGAAACCAGACTTGACGACTTGACGTCATTCGAACTACAAAAAAAAAAAATGTTTTTTTATTAAAAAAAGTTTGATTTTTTACCTTGATCATTGGGATTGAACTATTTGTGTTAGCTAGATTCTTCTTTATACAAAATTTGTTATTTCAGAGTTTTGAGCTTTCAAGATTTTGGATTTTCAATTTTGGAGCTTAAATTCTGAGATGGAGCGTGCGCGCGTAAGCTGCCCGTCGCCCGAGCAGCCCGAGCAGCTGTCACTGTCACCCACATGAGTCATATCTGGTCAGTATACAGGGTACTTATGCTTTTTATTATTATAAAATTTGTTGTGTTTGGAAGTTTGGATTTGAGTTTGTAATATAAATATAATATAAGTATGCAGTTTCGGATGAGCTTGCAGCTTGCATGTTGTGTATAGCAAGTGTTAATTACCTAATAAGTTTTAACACGTAAAAAAAAATGACGGAAATATAAAAAAATTGCTTTAGTGTATAAACGACCTGGCGATTCTGTTTTGTTCCATCCATCCACCTTTGAACAGCTAGTTTTTACGGGGTATCTTATATACTTACTGTCAAGCCAGATCGGAAGCAATAAGGAAAGTGGTTATTACTGAAAGTAATCATTACTGTCACCTAAAAGCCACTGTTAAATCACTTTACTGTTTGTGCGTGCCAACATCAAATAAAAATACATTCATAAACTGTATTTTTTTGTATCTAATGATGAAATTTTCATTTTTTTAGGATTTAGGTTACATCACAACCGAAGGAATGGAGTTTGAAGACGATGACTTCCTCTTTGAAGAAGACAAAATGTTTGTTCATTCGTATTTTATCTCTTTAATATGAATATTATTTTTTGTTTATTTGTTCGTTTTGAGCCTATATGTGATTTTTTTATAAACTATGCACAATATAACATTGCCACTTGGCATGGTGGAGCAGTTTCACGGATGAAGCCTCATCTCTCATTAATCCAGCTCGAGCATCAGACTCCAGAGAGGAACCAATTTTAATTGATGTTTTCGATTCTTTGCCCACCGTGCCTTTGGCTAGTGTTGAGTTACATCACACGAAAATGACTGAAGATTGCATGTATGCATTGTTTATTTCAAGTTTGTCCAAGACTTGAAACAAGTTATTTTTCTCTTGTTTTTGGCCTTCTTAAATTATTTTTTATCATTGGCTGCTCTGGATATGTAAGTCCAATAGTGGAGCTGATTGCACAAGATCAGTTTACCACTCTTTCACAGCAACACAAGGATCAAATGTAAGTTTTAATTTTGCATGAGCTGATAAAAATCTGAGCTGAAGAATAACTAACAATCGATCATTTTTCCTATAACACTTTTATTACATATCTTAGTGGCTTTATTAATATTCTGCATGTAAAGTGAGATGGGGAAAAAGAAATGGTAACATGTATGTATTTGTTTTGATTAATCATTTTTAACAGATATTTAAACTAAGTAGAAATACTTAAAACATTTTCCAAAAGAGTGTGAAATCAATATTTACCTGCTAATACCCCATTTGCAGTTAACAACTGGTTTTCTAATATAGCAGTAACAGAGTATACATAACTTGACCCTACTATTTAATAACACCTTAGTTATGATAAGTAATTTGAAACTGAATGTTTTTGATGCAGGGGTATGACTATTACTTCTGGTAATGTGGTCATAGAAAAAGATAGCAGTAATCTTATTGGAATAAGCATCGGTGGTGGAGCACCATTTTGTCCTTGCCTGTACATCGTTCAAGTTTTTGACAACACTCCGGCTGCACAAGATGGAACATTGGAGGCTGGAGATGAACTTGTTGCAATCAATGGAGAATGTTTGAAGGGAAAAACAAAAGTTGAAGTGGCAAAAATGATTCAAGCGTGTGAAAGTAAAGTTAGCATAAATTACAACAAACTTCACGCTGATGTGAGCCAGGGAAAAACTTTAGACATAATTTTAAAAAAGGTACATGAATGTTCTTTAACCAACAAGTTATAGTATCAATCAAATGATGGCTTTTTCTTTCATTCAGGTGAAACACAGATTAGTAGAAAGTATGGGTAACAGTGCTGCTGATGCTTTAGGACTATCAAGAGCAATCCTCTGTAATGATACACTAGTTCAAAGATTAACAGCGCTGGAAAAGACTGAAAATTTTTATAAAGGTCTTACTGCGCACATGAAATCCGTTCTACATGCATTCTTTGAGCTGTTTCAAGTATTTAAAGGTAATTTTTAATATTCCGTCTACCTTTAAACTCTGTCTATAAGTTATTTTGGTAAATGAACTATTATGCTTACAGCATTTGGAGATTCTTTCGCATCAATGGGAGTGAAGGAACCTCAACCCAGGGCCAGTGAAGCTTTCACAAAATTCGGCGAGATGCATAGGCAAATGGAAAAAATTGGAAACGAGATGTTAAAAAAAGTTAAACCAATTTTAAGTGATCTCGGTACTTACCTGAACAAAGCCATTCCTGACACAAAAATGACAATTAGTAAATATGCTGATGCCAAATTCGAATATCTGTCATACTGTTTGAAAGTCAAAGAAATGGATGACGAAGAGCAAAGCTTTATATCTAGTCAAGAACCATTGTACAGAGTTGAAACAGGAAATTATGAATACCGATTGGTATTACGATGTAGACAAAACGCTAGAGCGAATTTTGCTAGACTAAGATCAGACGTTCTAGTTAAACTTGAACTTTTAGAAAATAAGCACGTAGAGCACGTTGCCACTCAAATGCAGAAATTCTCTACTGGATTATCTGAGTATTTTCAGAGCGTTTTAAAAGTACTGTCGGAAAATATTATTTTTCCTGTTGAAATTGACTTACCCGCTAGTACTTTTACGCAAAATGATCCTGATAATACAGTAAAGTCTTACGAGGATGAGGAACAAGAAGAAGGGGCATGTGGATTTGACCCAAGTAAAATATTAGATTTCGACGTGAGCGAAGAAGCAAAGCCAAGTACGAGTGGCTGTGTGAGGCAGGGACCAAGTGAAACTAAATCTAAGGCAGTAGACTTGAGCGATTTAGTAGATTTAAGTGGTTTCGCCAATATGAATGAGAAATTCGAACAACTGTTAAAGTTGGATGAGGAATTCAAAATGACATCCGAGACATTTTCACTGTTTGAAACAAAGAATGTTGAAGAAAAAAATACAGAGCAGCCATTGCTACTCATCGATGAAACAGACGATAATTCATTACTCGTCCCCTTACAATTCACGAAAACATCTACCGACACACCATCAGAATCTCTTACGAAATCAAAAAGTGCTTCTGAATCTCTATTGTTATTGGAAAATTTCGACGAACCACTGATTTAAAATCGAACTGAGATAATTTTTAATTTGCTTCACGTGTATGTACACATCTCGAATAAATATGTGTGTTTGATACCATTTTATCTAAAGTTATTAATATATTGTACTTAATTGAAAAAAAAGAAACAAATAAAATTGTGTAAATAAATACATTTATAAATGTTAAAGGCGCTTTCGAATCTCTCAACTACGACCTCACCGTATATCCTATCACCGCGTACCACGTGATCAACAGCCCCCGCATTTAGCCCGCAAGTCCCGCACCAGTATATGTCTCTGTGTACTATATGTGTATATATATAAGCAGAGAGAGGCGCCTTCGCAGTGACTGAAGTTCAGTCGCGATCAAAAGCTCGTGCGGGATGAGTGTGAGTTTTTAGAGAAAGGCGCGGGTTAAAGTCGAGCTTTTCTGAAACAAAAACGATTTTTCGCGAGTTGGGCCGGTACTTACCTAATAGTATAACGCAAAAGCAGCCGCGTTTATCCAGCCCTCCAGCGATGTAATTTTCAAGGTCTGTCGCGGTCTTGTACTATGACGAATTTTCGAGTCTTAACAGTGCGTCAATGGGAATCCAAAATAACAACCTCCCACGCACCGTGTGAAAGAAATCCAGCGGTGATATACAACGTGCAGCCGCGTCGCATCCAAGTTCAAATGGGAATGTCAAGTGAGGGCTAAATAAATCATTTTTCCTGGCAGCAGAGCTTCCCAACGCAACCGTCATCGAAAAAAGTGAGCCGCACGAGTGTTCATGGGAAATTGGCAAGGTTTGTGTGTGTTTTTTGACATAAATAACATGTAGTATTAAGGGGTAAAAGATATCTATATTTATACGTCGTTTGCGTGCGTGCAGCGTCGGCCGTCGGGTCGGTTTTGTCGTCGTCGGTAAAATAAAATATCATATCCACTGACATTCCACATGCGTCATGCCGTCACCAACTCATCAGAGAATGCGCGGGAGCCTTGGAAAGAAAAATATCCAGCTTTGGGGGAAAAGTTGATATTAAAGAAAAAGACACGGGTCGTCGTTTGCAGGTCAAACCAACGCGTGCGTGCATGCATGGAATGACGAAACTCTTTTTGTCAAATGAATATACTTGTAACCGAGCTTGTAGCTGATTAGCCGCCGCGTCGTTCTTTATGCACTTTGAAATCTTGCGGAAATTTCAGCTCTCGCGAACGCGCTAAATTATTCTATCCAATTCACGATATGGTTCATAATACACCCAATTCCACGCGAGAACAGAAATGTAAGAATCCTAATCCCAATGAAAGAATGAGAATACTTATAAATTTATGTTGTTTGTTTAATACGTGACATATTACAAGCATCAGCGCATGAATGTACTTAATACAATTGTTTCTCATTCCCGCCTTTGACACAAAATTCATAGCATCATGTCCATGCATACGTGCATGAGATATAGATATGCCTAATAGATATAATAACTGATCAAAACGAAACTCTATAGCTTTACTTCCTCTTCCAAGAAAAACGCGCCGCTACCGCCCCCAGTACTCAGTATATAGTATAGGTATATAGTACAAAACCAGGCGAAACTAGAGCCAGTCGACTTTTCTCTGGGGGGTAACAAATTTGCTCGCGCTTCGTTTTCCGCCGCCGTGTCCGTTATACTTATTTTTGGGGTAGTTTGATAGTGTGGTTAATCAATTGTTAACTTGTTTTATACGTGATTTGTGTGCAGTGTGCGGAAAAAGGAAGATGTCAAGTCCTGTGGTGATTGCCGCTACTGCGAGGCACTCGGCTACGGTGAGTCGTTTTAATGCAGCTTTGTTTGTGTCATGCACTGCTACCGTCCTCGTTTTAATTGTATTTATTTTATTTCTTACTAAGCATTACTGTACATTACACCTGCATAAGTTATGGAAAAGCCAAGCACGAGCTTCCGGCGTTATGGTTTTATGCACCCATAGTTTTTTTTTTGGTTAGGTTTTTCTCTCCACTGCTTTCCTCTGAGTACAGTAGGTACTCGTATTGACCGAGAAATTAAACCCTAAGTCTATTATTTTTCTTGTGTAAATCGAGCCCACGCGACGCCTCCTCTAAGTACTAGCTCCCCCAATCGATCATCCTTGCACTCCAGCTGTATTATACGCTTTCCCCCTACAAGTCGACCGTCTTCTGCTTCCCCGCAACAACATGGGGCTTGTGACTATTTTTTTGCGTTTTTTATATTTACCTCCTTACTGTTTGCGGATTTTACCTGCTCAATCTAATGTTCATTGGTGTTTATGTTGATTTTCTGTTGAAATGCTTTTGTCACTATCAAGATGCTATTTTTTCCTGCAATGTTTGGCCACATAATTAGCAAGTCGATTGATGGATAAATAGAAGTTGTACAAGATGGACTTAGTTTTTGTGTATGTTCAAGTTGCCAAACAACTATGCTACAAACCCTGATTTTTTATTAATTTGGGATTTAAGTTGCACTAAGTATACAAATAAGTACTAGACTTTTAAATGTAAGGACAACTATACGTGGTTGTTATCTGTACTCATCATCATTTATTTCTGTTATAGCTTATTTTTTTTCATGGACTTGGCGACACAGGGTAAGTTGTCACTAAAAGTACTACAGAGTATGACCCATCAAATCTGTTGTTCAACCTATACTTACTTTATTGATTTTTCCTCACAGGCATGGTTGGGCAAGTACACTGGGTACCTTGAGATCATCACACATTAAAGTTATTTGTCCTACTGCGTATGTATACCATTACCAGAATTCATCTTACCTAATGTTTGATCTTTTGTAATGCTAATAAAAAATATATATATATATTTCAGTGATACCATACCCGTTACCTTGAATGGAGGTTTCAGAATGCCATCATGGTAAGTGATCTTGTCCGATTTATGTACTGCATGTAGTGTTTTTTGATCATATTGAAATATAATATTTTAACAAATATAGGTTTGATCTGCGAACCTTGGATGCTACTGGACCAGAAGACGAAGAAGGTATAAAAAGAGCTGCTGAAAATGTACATTCCATGATACAAAAGGAAGTAGCGTTAGGAATACCCACAGAAAGAATCATGCTTGGTGGTTTTAGCCAAGGTGGAGCATTAGCCTTGTACAGTGCTCTGACTTTTCCTCAACCCTTGGCAGGAGTTATAGCTCTTTCAACTTGGCTGCCTTTGCACCAAAAATTTCCAGATGTAATCAAAGATTATTATTATTTATAAAAGTTCAAACTATTGCTCAAAATTGTATTAAAAAAAAAAATTTGAATTTTCTAGGCGGCCATAGGCAATAGAGACACAGCTGTTTTGCAGTGTCATGGTGATTGCGATCCAATAGTTCCATATAAGTGGGGACAAGCTACTGCGACTGCATTAAAGCAGTTTATGACTCGTACTGAATTTAAAACGTACAGGGAAGTCATGCATACATCCAGTGATGAGGTAAGTGCACTTGAATTTCAATAGAAATTCTGCAAGCAAATGAATTTTCAAAATACTAATTGACAATCATGTTTCAGGAATTACAAGATGTAAAAGAGTTTATTGAAAAAATATTGAAACCATAATAGGTTAAGTTTGACTTGATTAATTCTTCAATCCCTCTCCTTATTAATAAAATCATGATATTGATTAAAATTATTCCCAAATTGTAATTTAATTCAACAAAAAGTCCAATTAAAGTTAGATGAATATTTCATCGATTTAAGAAGATTCATAGTAGATACAAGCAGTGTGAAACTTTCTATTGAAGTGTTTTTTCATTATTCTGCTCAAAAAAGTAAATTTCCATTAAATTAACATGTCAGTTGCAACATGTTTAATTGCTATTGATAATAGTAGATAGATATTAATTTATTTTTAGATGTACTGTAATATTTTGTAATAGCAAAATATTTTTGCATTTGATGAATAATAAGTTACTCCAAATCTCACATTGCGTCAGACTAATTTTTTTATTCCATGAAAATGTAAAAATTGGTGGTAAGAAAAGAAGCAACAAGTAAGTCGAGAGTAATGCTTAAAGTGTTTAATAACGATACAATTTTACACTCTACAAGTTAGTCGTTAGATGAAGAAAATGCTGTGCGTCTACAGCTTGCGTCCGCTCGCGTTTCACAGCACGTCACAGAAGCAAAACGCCATTGGTTAATTCGTTTCTGGTGATGCACACTTTAAATGTACGGTCCACGTGCCACACGATGTAACAGACGCAAAACGCTATTGGTTAATTCGTTTTTGCTGATACATACTTTTAATGTACAAAGCTCACGATCTTGCGCTCTTAAAGGTAGGACTAGGATCGTACGTTTTCGCAAGTCACGTGTACGCGTTTACTTTTTTTTTTTTTTTTTTTTTTTTTTTTTTTTTTTTTTTTTTTTTTTTTTTTTTTTTTTTTTTTTTTTTTTTTTTTTTTTTTTTTTTTTTTTTCTTATAA
>JAPYYV010002166.1:0-21588 GCA_030522625.1 Copidosoma aretas | reverse complement strand
GTCACACTCTATATCAATCTCGCCTTCGCGGTTATATACGCGTATCAGTGCAAGTGTTAGACGTGTTCGTATGTAGCTAGATCGCTAGCGCGCTACACTCACGTCAGCTCTCACATAACATTTTTTACCATGATTAGTTTTCCAAGAATCATAAATGATTTGATGAATATAAATATTTTTCTAAACAATTAACGCATTTTGAAGTTCTTATAATTTATATTGCATATTAAGTTATTGTCACCTGTGAAAAAAAAGGAATAGTGGTTGTTTATTTAGACTTCATTTTTCAAAACTTGTTGGATGACTAAAAAGATTCCATAAAGGTTCATCGGAAAAAAAATTTTAATATTGTACAACGTAAACAGAGTACAAAACTTTTTTTTACTGATTCGTCAAGAAATCGTGCTAAAATGGATATTTCGATGTAAATAATAGTACCTAACTTTTATCACGTTAGATATTGTCAAAATTTTACTTTGATGAACCTAGGTGAAATCATTTACAAAATTCAACAATCTTTATAAAATTGTAATCAAACTAGGAAAAAATTTATGATTGTAATTAAGTAAGTTTTTATACTTTACTTTATCTGAATATGCGATGTACCAAATTAGAATAAAATTTTTTTCAACGCTTAGTTTTCTTTTGAAGAGAATTATCGTCATTGTCACTTTAGACCAAAGGATAGTAATAAAAAAAAATATTTTGACGCATGGTACATAAGTGATATAAATATGATAATGTCCTTACTTAAGTTTGCAGTATATATTACTGCTATTGTGTATTTACTAAATTTTTTTGAAAATAATTTTCTCCTCAAATCACAAATGCAAGTAACGAATCACCCAAACGCAGTAACTATCAAAGACTTTCTGCTAGTTTTCATAATGAAAACCCTGTGACAAATGATTGACTAGTTAAGTGAAGTATCATACATAATTATACATACTTGTATACCTATACGAGTATGTAGTACTTTGGACTACCTATATGTACAGTACTTAGCTTTGCTTGCGATGTCGTTCGCTTACATTTAAGGAGGCTGATAACTCATATATAGCACATAATTTGTGATAATTATCAGAGATGCACTTTGCAATGAAAGATATTGTTCTACTAAAAAGAGATACTTTATAGGCGGAAAAGGAATTGTTTTATAAAATTTGCTATGTCACACATATGCGAATAATTTCAGTTTTTAGAAACTTAGTCATAAAAAATGACTTTCTCTACGTTTTTTCAACCGATTTTTTATTTTTAAACTTTTTTGTATGCTTTAAACGGTTTTAGATAGAGTTATAATCAGAAATTTTCGAAAAGATTTAAAGGTAAAGACGTTAGGGGTGCCTGTTTATATACGAAATCATGTAAAAACTTCATGAAAGCTTTCGTCTCCTAGTAAACAAACATAACACTTACCTTCTTTAACGTTTAATCTTTTTAATAATTTCCGATTGTAACTCTATTTAAAATCATTCGAGGGGTGTAACAAACATTAAAAATTTCAAATCGGATGGAAAACCAAAGAGAAAGTCATCTTTTATGAGTACATTTCTAATATTTCTAAAAATTGAAATTATCTGCTCATGCAACGTAGCAAAATTTTCGAAATAATTTTTTTTAACCTATAAAGTACTCCTTTTTGTACATTATTATCTCTACATAACTAAATTACTTTGGAGATCTCAAATAATCATTTAAAATTTTGTGCTAATAACGGCGACGAGCCTCATTAATACGATACGTATTTATACATAAAATAAAGCTGCAGGACGTTTTGTCTTGTTTGCGTATCACGCGGAAACTACTGTGCAATATTTGATAAAATTTAGATTTAATAGCTTACATTTAAGGTCAGATTTCAAACTAATACATACGTACAAACCCTCGCATTTTTAATATTAGTAGGATAATGTCGGTATATACAGGTACAAGCGTGACATGGCCCTAAAGAAGGCTGATTATTCCGATCACCTCTATATCGTACATAAGATAAATGGCTACGAAAATATCCAACATTTTCATTATATGTATAGATAGATATACATACATATTAATAGTTAATACTCCGTGCACTTAAAGCTGTGGCATGCTTTATGAGACTTGTGTCAATTTTTCAAAACCGAAAGTAAATGAGTTGACTTTAAAAACCTCATGCGTACACAGTTTGGTTTTTTTTACATACAATGGTGAATCTATTCACCATGAACTTGGTAAATCTTTCACTTCGAATTTTTGTATACATGAATAAACTTCGAAGATGTTTGGGCTTACTTACTAATAATACAAGGTACTGATGTAATATGTATGGAATGTACTCTATAGTTAGTCGCAAAACGTAAATAAAAAAACGAATTAGTCTGTATCGAATTAGCAACTAAGTAACTTCGCAGTTAGTTTTACCTGTTATTAGATGGATGGAGTATAAAATAAGCTATTGTAAATTATTTAAAGTTTTAAACACTCATCGAAGTGCTTCACTCGATGATATAAAGGATGTGTTGATAAGGTATATTTGTGAGAAATTTGAGAAAATATAAGATGATTTTTTCGCGGCGGAAGTAAAGGGTAAGTTTCGACCCTGTTTTCTTAATAACTCCAAAAAAAAATTTCTAGAAGTCAAAAAGTTGAAAAAGAATACTCATTTTTTGAAGTCATGTATTCTGACTGGCTAGAGAAATCCTTAACAATTAATATTGCTCCATGGCAGAATCCGGAATACTATAAATCAGGTAAGATGAAGTCATTAATATAAAAAAAAATATCTTACATTCGAGGATTGTGTGGAATCCTTATTATTTAAAAATATTTAGTTCTTTTAGTTATTTAGGAGCAAGTATCTTTAAAGTAATAAGTGCTTCTAACTTTATATAATTTAAAAATTTATATTTTACAAATCATTGATGCATTACTAAGTTAAAAAAAAAGTGTTAAAATGTTATACTATTCGCGGAAATACGTTAATTTTTTTGTATTTGTTTACAATTATATTATTATTATTACCTTTATTATGATCTATATTACAAATTCATAAAATTTGGATAACATGAATAAGTCATAATTTTATCTTTGGTTGTGGTTGAATATAAAGGAACAACTGCAGTCTTACTTCATTTAATCTTTGAATAATTGCTTATTAAATTTCGTTAGTTTAAAATGCAAAATAAAAGTATAGCTCCAAACTAAAACAGAAGAAAGCAATAAGAAAGAAAATCAGACGTATCTGTGCATGTGCTAAAGCTCTAATGGGGGCCGATCTAGCGGCTGGGATCACAGCGCTTACACTAGACGTTACTTAATACTATACGTATGGGCATAAAAAGTACAGACCAAGCGTATGTCAGGTGATTTTAAAGATCAAGTAAGGGTCTTACGTAGGATATATGTCTCCTGCCCTCTCATTCTATCTTACCTTCACAAATAGAATAAGGTAGAGTACATGAGATGTATATCTTACCTTTACTGTCATTAGAGAAGATGAGAAAGAGAAAGATCGATTACATAAAACCTCTACTCATGCTTTAAAATTAAAGCAGTTTAGGCTCAGTATCTACTTTGTATGTTTACAAATACAATTTAAAACTGACATGTGCACAGCCAAAAGCAGTGCGGCCGTGCTGAATTATAAACGATCACATAGGCGCTGTGTCCATAAAAATACCTGTTAATGAGCTCGGCTGTATCAGTATTTTTTTTAAGCGTTCGGCCGAATTGGTACCTTTCTTAGCGCTCAGCCGAATTGGTACTTCTCTTAGAGCTTTTTTGAATCGATACCTTTCATAGCGCTTTTGTAAATTGATACCTTATTCTTCCCAACCGACGATATGTTGTGTGAGCTTCTTATGTATCTATTGCAAAAAATGGTTACGTGTAACCTGAGATATGCCGATATGCATTTATAATCGAAAGATGTTATGTTCACCTGCTTTACTAATTATACGAGAAACATGTTCATACTATCAACTAGAAAATTTTTTGTAAAATTTTTAATACAAAGCAAAAGAAAAGTTATCATTTAAATAATGTTTTAATGTTCTTCCAAAACAGTAGCTAAGCATCGAAGACCCTCTGTATCTTTTGAAGAGGCCTCCAAAAAGACTGAAAGTATAATCGTTGAGCCTCTGAAAAGATTTTCTGATTCAGAAGTTATATCCCCAAAGCTTTCCAAAAAAATGTCAAGGAAAAAGGAAGCACATCAGAATCAAAGGTGCTTGATTACGTTATGAATCATGAATGTAGCCCGATCCTAAAAAAAATTGAAATAAATGAGCCAACAACAATGAGCCCAGAAGAGGCACTTATGATGATTTTAGATTTGCACTTAACTAAAGAGATATATGTACAGTTAAAGCAAAATGCTAAGAATCACCATCATAAACTGTATCCTGGACATAAGAAGGTAAATTTGAATTGTAAGGTAAAATATAATTATTTAGAAATGTGTTGTACATCATTTTCTATACGTATAATATAATAAGTAAGGAGAATAATCAGCGTCAGCTCAAACGTTAATAAGAAAATGTTTTATTTTGAAACAAAAATTCATCACTATTTATATGTTTTGAAATATTTTAGGAAAAATTTTTATAACTGTAGACTACAACTATTTTAATGTTACTAAAAGACTTATGTGACATATTTTTCATAATGTAGAAAAATTTTATCTTGCTGATCTTATTCTTATTTAACGTAGAAGTAACGAATTATAATTTTTGTTTGCAATGATAAGGAATTTAGAAATAATAATACAATTTTGCGTAATACTTTTGTACAATACAAAATAAAAGTTTAGTTCAGCTGGTGTTTCAAATTTATCTTTAGCAAAATAACTGTATACTTTAAACGTAAAAAATATCACATTATCCAGCAATTATAATGATACTACAGTATCAATAAAAATTAAGTTTTTTTTAAAATAGGATTTATTCTTAATATAATCTAACTTTACTGTTGTCTGTTACTCTAAACATGTATATATAAAATTAAAATATTAGTAATGTATGGAAAAGCCTTTTTTTTTCATTTAAAGATATAATTATTTTATGATATATTTTAGGAGTTTAATCTTAAATTTGGTATTTCTATAGGTCAAATATGTATAAATGTAATCATGTATTATTTAATGGTTTAAAACATATGAACCATCATTTGTATACCTATTATTATTATTATTCTTATTGTTATTGATAACATCAATCAAGATTTTTAGCTTTTATATTATCTGCGAATGACATCTAAATTACATGCCATGTATAAGGAGTCTAATATAATGATATAACTAATTTTTGGATCGAATTTAAATCATTTATCTTGATGACAATTTGACATCATCATTTTAAATACGAATATGTTCAAAACACTAAACAGCAAGTTAGCATTAACAATCATTTTTTACTATGGACGATGTAGCATAAATCCAATAATTATGAATAATTTAAAATTATCATGCTAGATTATATAATATTTAACAAAAAAGATGCATTATTCTAAGTTTTTAAACATACGAAATGAATTATAAATTTATTTGCTGTAGGTGTCTGCAGTTACAAAAGAATTGCTACTAAGTGGGATAATTATCCAAGACAAAGTGAGTGAAGTACCACTTCGAAATCTAATGGAAAACGTAATTAATCGTTTATTACAATATCTTACCGATGTTCCTGAATATTGTAGTTTACTTTTAAAAGTAAAGTACGGCTTTAATGGAACTTTCGCTTTCAGTTATAATCAGAAATATGATAAGACTACTATTATGAGCGAAGAAGGTGTATTTTGTTCATCACTGGTACCTCTATAACTTTTAAATAGTGACACTAGTACGAGTCTTTGGAAAATACCACAAACATCGTCAACCCGTTATTGTTTACCAGTCCGTATGAGATATCTAAAAGAAACGCCTAGTGTCTGCAAAGAGGAAGAGAATCATATGAAAAGTTAAAGAAGACTAACGCAAAATACTTGTATTGGTTCTAGAAAAATAAAATAGGAACTCCACTTGACGATAATTGATGAAAAGGTACTTACAAATTTAGTTGAAAAATTGATTCATCACACAATTTGATTTTATAATATAAACTTTTACGTTTTTCAACCAACTGCACTGATAATTGAGCGTAGTTTGTCGTATTTATTGTTATCATTTTCTTTTTGGTGGTAAATTGTGCGGAAAATACAACTTTACATGTTTTTGCTCTAACACTTAGAGCAAACGCACTCTTCGTAATTGATTACACAAAAATCTAGTCAATTAAAAAGAACATATTTAAGAAATCGTGAAAAGCTTTTCTTATTCGAAAATGAAAAAAAAATCGAATTTTTAGGACTAAGATGGTAATTCTGTTGTACTGTAATTTATTATGGTGCAAATTCTTCCAGAAATTCTTTTTTTTTCAATTAAATGTAAACCTGCACTGAAAAAGAATCAACAATTAAAAAGTTGACGATTTTTAAAGCTCATTAAAAATGACAAAAAATAGTTATAATAAAAGAGGCTCACACCTTCAACAAACTAACCAAATAATAGGTAAAATTTAAAGGTATGATGGACTTTACTATTACGAATCACTGTAAATTGTTTAAATATTTTGAAACGGATAAATTTTTGATCTACAAAACGATACGATTGGACATCGCAACACAAGCTTTTGTAAACAGCTGTACTCTAATGTACTGATTGAAAAAAACCAAATGCATGTTTGCAAGATTCAATATAAAAAAACTATTTCACTTATTATATTTAGATACAGATTTGTACGTACGCTTGCTAGTTGTATACTAACAATGTAGAATCTTATTGCTCAAAAATTTTAAGCAAATTCTCATTGTTCAAAGTTTCAGAGTAACTGATCGTTGAACATAGAAAAATAGGTAAGTAAGAGTGTAATACAGATGGCCCCGACGGAGACCAGCGTCAGTTATTCGTCGGGACCATCGACGTATAGTATAACGCTCGTTCTGCGCTCCAACTGCAGTACAATACTACCTACAATGTGCATGCGAATGATGGAGCAGAGTACCTACACCAATGGCCTCCGGCTTCGTGGCGATCGAGGCTGCAGCAGCAGCGACAGGTACACCGCCACCGTTCCGGGCTTCCGATGCGTGGCGCTGCGTGGCTTCGGTCTCCGCACCGGCGGTTAGCTGCGACGCATCGCTCGTCTCTAACTTGTCCAGGCCAAAGGTCTGCGATACGTCCTGCGATGGGGCAACATTGAGCAGCGTTTTGAGTTATTTTCGGAGAGCGGAGCACTGTGGCGTTTTTTTGTTTTGTTTTATCGTTTGTTGAGAAATCATTTTTTTGACTGATCGTTTAGAGTTCTGGACGAACAGAAAAACTTTCTTTATTCAATTCAAAGTTGTAAAGGAAAGACGTTTCAAAAATTTATGTTAAGATTAAAGATACAATTTCTTTATTAACTTATTGCGTAACATTGAGTCAAACGCAATTTTATGGATTAGAAGCTTATTTAACAAAATAGTGTGGTTCGAGCCTCCTTATATAATATGTGTTGACTATTATTATTAGAATAAGGTTGAGTTTATGATTGACTGTACTATTTTATTTTTGCGCTCGCACTTCAATATTTTATCTGCTTTTATAGCGTTATTCATTTGGAAAATAATATCAGTTAAAAAATTTTTGTTTATAAGTCAACAGCATAATGAAAAAAGGGCTTGCTTCAGCTACAGCTTGAACCGAAACCTTGCTTCAACAAATATCGTTATTCTCGCAATAACAGACCCTAAACCAATCAATAAAATATATAATTGAGCACGAAACTAGATAAAATAGTGAATTATTGAAAATTAAACTTTAAAGCATGATCAATGGAGAAATCTAGCCATTAAACAATACGTTTATTATTATTACAATTTCAGACCTGTTCCGCACTGGACGATGCATTATTGACTTGTCATCTGTGTAGTTCAACAATATCGATGGTAAATATGAAAAACATGATCGATAAAGAAATATGTGCAGAGTGTCTAAAATACGGTATTCTGATTTTACATGCGAAAATACGACTACTTAAATTGGTGATGAACATTTCATGCAAACTTGATGTGAAAGTATGGAGAGTAAGTTTTGAGAAAATGTAATTTAAATATTATTTTAACTACAAATCGTCATTAAATTTAATTCAAATTTGTTTATAAATATTCTAGAATACTAATGAGACAAAACCTAATACTCGAAAAGAGCGAATAATAAATGAGCTAAGTAAGAAAATTGGTATTCTCGTTCAAATGCCTCGAAGAGGATATGGTAGTACTAATACTGGTAATTCCGCACAGAGATTCTTTAATGTTATCGATGTTGTTAGTCGTATAACGGGTAAGATTATTTTACTTATGTGATTAAGATTCAGAATTTTTAATTCCAAGTTTTTTTTAGAATTTAAATAATTGGATGTCCTGCGTACTGTATTTTTTTGTATGTCAACATTTTAAAAATATTTGCCCTTTATTATATAAGCATATCTTATTTCAATGCCTCAACCACCTTCAAATTTAACATACCACATTTTTTTCCATTTAAGGATTTGATAAGACACTGCTGGAAAAATTCCAAATTGAATTAGCCGTACTCTCTTCTAGTAAGAAAATAATGTAAAAGCATTTAAACAGTATTGCCTAAGTACGGCTAATAGATATCTATCATTGTATCCATGATACTATATGCCTGTCTCAGTCCACGTAATTCTTATGCACGGATATCAAATTATTGAAAATCTCAGTATTCTATTGGGTTTATTGAGTGAAGAAGCACAAGAATCGCGAAATAAAGACTTGAAAAAGTACAGAGAAAATTATTCAAGAAAATCCTCAAGGTAAGACAAGAAAGTAAGGAATTCACTGCAAAAAAAAAATTTGGATTTGATGATGCTAGCTACATTTTCTGTTTTACTTATTATTTTAATTATTTTCAAAATTTGAATCGTGTCATTCTTCATGAAATCTTATTTTGGAAATTTAAATATTACTGTATTGCACGAAATGTTTTATAAATATAAAGATGAATAACCAAATTTAAATTAAGTTCGTACAGAATTAAAATAGAAAATAAGCATATGCTGGAAAACAGTAATAATATTAGGTTATCAGATAATACATTAACTATGAAATATAATATTTTCCAAGATAAATACGAACATAGATATGTTTGAAAGACTACTTTTAAGTGTTGATATAGAATTTGCTATGTTAAATACAAATGAAAAGGATGAGACCTATGGTTCTAACACACGAAATGAAAAAATTGGTTATTCTGGAAAAAAATGACAACAATTTTGATTTAGAAGATGTAAGTGAGGAAAGCAGTAAGGAGCTTGACGAATCTAATGAAGAATAAGCAAAAAATAGACAGATGGTTTTGTTTTCCATGAAAAATCCTAATATATTGCTGTGTTTTGTACAATCTAGATGATATCCAACTACTTTTAACGTCACTACACCCCATATAGTTTAGTTAGGAATACATAGAAAACTTATCCTAGGTGTACTTCAGATTGCTATAAAAAAATGTTTAAATATTTAAATACATTTTGTATTTATAAAAATATGATACATAAAAGTATTTATCGACAGAATAACTGTTAAGTATCTGACAAAAAGTTACATGAGTTTATATTTTTATATTTTTGAAATTACCAAAACACCATAAAAGTGTTATGCAGTTCGAAAAGAAGAATAGAGAACGTTATATAATGGGTTTTTTAAAGGAGTAAGAAGCAGTAGTTGCCATTAAAAAAAATGCATTTCAACATAATCTTAACGTTTGAAATGTATTAATTTTTACTCACGGTCATATGGTAGTAAGATCGTGCAATTTTTGTTTTCAATTCATAATAAGTGAGCCCGAAAAAACGTAAGGATAATCTACATGATAGGAGAATTTAGTACAGCCAAACTTTGTCGACCCTCTAACTAGTGAAATAAAATTTTAGCTTTATAATTTGGCTTAACTAACCCCAAATTCTTCATCAGTGATTCAAAGAACCATAAAAATGACATGCATGATCGAGAATTTCGGGTAAACTAAGATTTTTTGGCCCCATCACTTGTAAGGTGAAATTTTATGTTTAGAATCTAGGAAAACTGACCTTCAATTCGTACTCAGTAACCTAAAAAACCATAAAACTGACATGCATAATCAAGAATTTTAGGTAAACTAAAATTTTTTGGCCCCAAAACTAGTGATGTGAAATTTTTGGTCCAGAATTTGGCAAAACTGAGGTCAAATTCATACTAAGCGACTCAAATAACCATCAAAATGACATACATGATCGAAAATTTTAAGAAAACTTAAATTTTTGGGCCCCAAAACTAGTCAAGTTAAATTTTGGCTTCTGAATTTGGTGAAACTGACCTTTAATTCGTAATCAGCGACTTCAAAAAACATGAAAATGATACCTTGGTATATTAATCATTTTTTTTCCACAAGCTTAAAAATACAGTTTTTTTGACAAATTTTGCGGACTTTGACTACATGGTGAGGTAAAGGACGTGATGATATCATGAAAAGCAGTACATCATATGTTAACAAACTATCTAGAAAGTATTTTGCAGTTGGTTTTATTTATTTATCTCTCGAACGCAGTTGCAGTGAGATTTTTGTCAAAAAAAAAGTCATTTAGCCAAACTGTGTGTCGCTATTTACATGGTTGATTTTAGTGGATGTTAGAGGATGTGTTGATTGCGAGAAGGATCATTTCATAATGAATCTGCCTGATGTCCATTTACGATGCTCATAGTCATTAACGGGGTTTTTTTTATTGGAGAAAGGAAAAACGTGTATAAGGCTGTACGGGCGTTAGAAGATGTTTTTTTTTTTCTTAATAGGTCTGTTGTATTTTGGTGGTAGTTGACAGAGGTTTGATATTATCTGAGGGAGATTTCCATTAAACTTCTTCCTTCTGCAAAGCCAGTTCTCTTGTTCGACAGCATCTTGATGCAGTCCGCTGCTCTGGTCGTAAAGATGTGAGATTACGTTCGTGAGACTTACCTGGGTATTACTTTTTCAACAGTATTTTCTTTACCTTGTGTATGTACGTATAATGTGTGCTCTTGATTCCATATTTTTTCTTGTACTTAGTCTCGTTTAAAGTTTCTATCAAAACTGATTTTTCCAGAACTTCCCGTGATTATTTTGATCAATAATTCTTTAAGCTGGTTTTGGTGGACTACAGTCCGCTCTTTTCTTAAATTAGCAAAAAAATTGCCAGTCTCCTGGGTTTAACGATGGTAAACCTATTTTTCTTCTTTGTTTGATTATTTTTTCTTGAGAGTAATGAAACAAGGTTTTTTTTGTACGGATCGTAATAAAGAGACTGTAACTGAAGACATGGCTGATAAAAATAGTTTTTATGTTTGAATATCGTTATAAATCTGTTTAACAATTGTTAATCAAAGTGATTAATAATATTTCGTAACATTAATTTTCGAATTTAACACATCTTTTGAAATCCACTAATCACATTTGTATTAGTTATATTTTATAAATCGTATTTATTTTCATTTCTTATAATTTTTTTCACATTTTTCTATGAAACAACACCTCCATTTGTTATAATAAAAATTAAAGTTTTTTTTTTGCATGCGTAAGTTACATGATGTTACTAAGTTTTTAATGCCATCATCGTAATGACAGTAATATGTATATTTTTATTTATATCTTATTGCGGCATTATCACTAGATTTTGTTTTCATTCTATTATTGTGTCTTTTGACATTTTTTTTTCCTATATTGCTCCAAATTCTTGCTATGATTTCATGCAGAAGATGATAATGTAAATTAACAAAGAATTTAAGGGTTGCCGAACATAAACTCATTGACCGTTTGATAATTAAATTATGCTGCATGTTACGTATACAGCCATTAAGCTGTTGATAAGAAAATTTTTTTATTAACTTTTTCTTCCTCCTTCTTTTGCCCAATGCACCCAAATAAGAATTAAATTTATTGTAAAACTCTAGGCTTATACTACGTTTTTTTCTCCCTTTAAATGTAATCAGGAAAAAGGATCGATGTGTATTTCTAATGGCTCGTCCCAGGGCTGCAAAAAATTGAAAAAGGAGGCATGGGTTCCAAGTGCCTGTGAGTATCGGACATTTCGCGATTCGTTTAAAGGCTCTGTCGTATGTTGTACTCGTATTTTTGTGTTTAAGTGTGTATTTAGGAGTGTAGAAATCCGTGATCCCATCGTTTTCTTGCGTTTTTTGATAATTTGCAATGAAAAATGTTTCTTGCATCCGTCCCGTATCGTCCTTTTTTTCCTGTATGTTTTCGTCTTATAACTCTCACGCCTCTATTACTTACACATTCTTATCTGGGGCTAGGGCCTTCAGTACGCAAGCCTTTTTTATTCTGTCAACGTGTACTACTCTTATTTTTTCTCTATGCTGTAGTTAAAAAATTTTTCCTGCCATAGTCAATATTTCTTTTTTCGTAAAGCCATTTGTATTATGCGTCATATTTACCTTTTGATGGTTCTTTAAGGACAAACACGGACTCTCCATTCAAGAAAAACTAAATATTTCATTTTCTATCATACGAGTATTCTGAACGGAATTTAGCTTGCACTTGTTTCATGGCTGCTATGGTACGCATTTTTGTTAGAGACTCAGCGATTTGTTCGACATATTTGGCACACGTTGCCTTTGGCACACGTCCTCTCGTTGACGTTTAAAGCTCGATGGCATTCGGGCTCTCTGTCCGAAAAGTAGTTAGTAGGGCGTGTATCCCGTACTTTAATGATCTGACGTATTATATGCAAAGGTACATGGGGTAAAAGGTTATCCCATTTGGAATTCTAGTCGATATACGATTTTAGATATTTACAAAGTACGTGGTGCATCCTCTCGATGGCACCGTTACTTTGAGGATGAAATGATGTGTTTTCCATTTTGTCAATCTTAAACAATCTAACGAACTCTTCCATTGATTTATGTATAAATTGTGTTCCTCTGTCTGATCATAGTTTCTGAGGTGCGCCAAAATATGCTATAAATTTGTTAGTGAGTACTCTGATTGTTTCTCTGGCTGTTGCTCTCTGTACAGGTGCGAAGACGATATATTTTGTTAGCCAGTCTTAAACAGTCAGTAGATGGGTGCTCCATGGTCCGAGGGTTTATTCACAGTTCCGTAGAAGCCGATAGATATTTTTTCAAAGGGCCTACTCGGAGTGTCTGTGATAAGCATAGCCTGTTTCGTGTTATCCCGAACGAGTCTCTTGGTTTGACACGATTTACAGCCAAGCATGAATTTCCTTACGTTTGGTTGCATATTTCTCCAATAATAATTTGGTGTGATCCTATTGTGAGTCTTGTTTGTTCCTCTGTGTTCACCGTGTGCATACTCGTGGTACTCTCTTATGACTTTATATCGTTGGTCAGCTAGCGGTACTATGAGTGTATTTGTGTATAATGTGGGTGCTACTCTTAGGTCTTCAAAAATTTTTTCCATTTGCTCCACCAAGTATTGCCACTAATTTATATTTAAAATCGCTAGGTCTCTTAATTTTCCTATGATTTTTATTTTATTTACAACATTTAGCACTTTCAGAGACAAAATTATTTTTTAATATCGGATTTCTGTATGGTGTTTTCAAAGTGTTCTTTCACGTACATATGTATTACGTGTAATTTCCTGACTTTCGATAACATTACTTTTCTGACTGCTTTTGTTTCGTTGTTTAAGGCTATAAAGCTTATATAGCCGCGTTCATTAAGAGCATCGATAGTCTCAATATCAGGGATGCTATCCGTTATTGTGCAAAAACTAAATTATTCAAATATCTAAATAAATGGTCCTCAACTTTTTTTACTATTTTTAATGGTGATGGGTCCGGATTTTCTCTTGGCACCCGTGGAGGCAGTTTTTGTATCTCACCAAAGCGCTTAAATTTATCATTTCCTTACTCTTATGGTTCTTTTCTTCGTTGCCGATTCTACGAGGGCCTTATTTAGATCATAGCCTCATTATCTATCGCTCTCTGGCGATGAATCGGAGGAGCTTTGCGAGTTGTCTAATGGTAGCGGCTCTCATGACGGTGGGGGTCCGGTGCAGGTGACCTGCTTTCCTCGGGTGTTTTCTCAGAGGCACCTATAGAGTCTGGCGGTGGTGGAGGTTTAGGTGGGGGAGCGATTGCTTTTCTTGTACTTCTACTGCCGTCTCCACTGCGTTGTCCGTATCCCTTTCCATTCCTTGATGGTCTCCAATCTACCCCTCTGAATCCTTGTTTATTTCACTATTCCATTAATTTTTATTATCTGCATTGTATTCAAAACTACTGGTACCATCTATATTATCCTCCTTTCCGTGATCATGCTGATTTTCATCACCGTTTGACTCGTTGATTGGTGGTGAGATTTCATTTGTGTCTTGTTCAAGTAGTGCTTGATAGTTCTCTTTCTTGTGATGTATATATTTAAATTGTTTACCCTCTATACCTGAGAAATTTTGGTAAGTCGCAAGTTCCGGTGTCGCTTGGAAAGGTATACATAAGTTTTTCTCGTATTCTTAGGAAAATATAAAAACGCATTCCCCGTCTCCAAACTTATCCCTGTCATTGAGGATTATTTTTGTGCTTTCCGGGTCTTTCCATTTCCGTAACCGTTGAGATAATAGTAGGCCGTTTCTGAGTCCTTCTATTGATATTTCTAGTCCACATAGGAGTATAAAAACGTGAAAAAAACAGCTATATTTTTAGGGGAACATCAACCATCTCGAGCAGTTTATGCAGCTCCGCGCAACTTGTCATGCTTCCTCGAGTTATTGCTTCCTCTTCTTCATTAATTTTTATATGGTCATCGTCAACGCTTCTCATCGGTTCACTTCTTTGTCGAACCGTGGTAGCGCCGGATTTTCATGCATAGATTCTCTTCTGGTTTTCCATCAAAATCTTGGCGCCCGATATCGATAGTCACTTTCGCTTAAAAGTTGTGTATCGAATCGTCAAGTATCGCCTTAATTTTTCTGTTGAGCCTGCTGCTATTCTTTTCTAGTTACTGTTCTACATGTGACGGGTCATTTATCTGCTTATCTGTGTTTATCTTCCTTTTATCCGTTTCACTTCCTAAAATAGCCGGCCGCTTATGTTCGCCCACTTGCACTTTATTTTAATCGGGGATTTCTCGGTTACTCTCTCTGTTTTTCTTTTCCCTACTCACTTTCTTTATCTCTCCCGTGGTTGTGATCGTATTTTCTACGATATCTCCGGCTCTCTGCTCTCTTTCTCTTGGCTGCTTCTGCTGTTAGGCTTGCCTATGCTAATCGCCAGCCACATTGTTCATGTCTCTCTAATTCTCTTTCCGCCTTGTCCTTTGCAGCCAAAGGTGTTTCGCAGTGTGGTTTTATTATTTCCTTTGACATATTTTCCGATTCAGGTGTATTGAAAAGATCTGTGGGTTTTTTATGTATTGTATCGAGCTGGCGTATACGAGTTTTACATTGTAAATTTCGTGCTTCGTCCTTCTTGACGAAAGGCGTACTTGTCAGTTTTACGACTTCTTGCATATTTTTCTCTTTTCGCATGCATGCAAGTTTTTTTTTATTTGGTCCTTGCGATAGAATTTCTTCGTCACTGTCGCTTGGTGCAATTGGCTGTATTTCTTCATTCTCCTTTTTATTCGCAGTTTATGTTAGAAGTTTACGTGGTCTATCTTTTTCTTTTTTTTGCTTTGCCGACTTACAGTGTTTCATTTCTTTGTGATTCTGTCTCTGGCCATTCCGACTCCGAGTCTGTGTCACTGTCATTACTTAGCGATTATTTGCTTGAATTATTATTTCTACGGCGTTTCTTTTTCTTTGCCTTGTTTGATTTGTCTGGATCGGTAATTTCTAGGCGCTTTTACCAGTTTTTTCTTATCATATTTCTCTCCCGTCTTGTGCGAATCTTGTATATCCTCGCTGGTAAAGCATTTATGTCATAAAAATATCCTTTTTACTGTTTCTCTGCGAGTTTGTATAACTCCCTGCGCGGTAATTCAGAGATTTTCTCTCCTTATTTAAGGGTCGGGTTGCGCGACAATGTTTCAGGTGCTTTATAAATACTGCCGGGTCTATAGACAACGTCGAATATGTTAAAACGTTTTAGAAGCTTGTGGTCGGTAGCCACTGTAAATTTTCATTCGTAGAGGCATGGTCTAAATAGCTTCTTTACGTAGACTATGGCGAGCAGTTCCTTGTCGTACGTTGGGTAGCGAGGTTCGCTACCTTTTAGCAGCGTGTTGCATATTTGCACGGGTGATCCTCGACTATTTCTTCTTGAGTAAATATTGCACCTATTGCGTAGTCTGATGCATCTTTTGTAACTATAAATGGCTTATGCACGGCCGGCGCTAAGAGTATGGGTTTGCTGCACAGAGCGTTAACGATAGTGTCAAATGCCTCTTGTTGAAGCTCCTGCCACTCAAATTTCGTCCCATTTCGACGAAAATACACAATCAGCTGTGCTTTTTTTGCTTATTTTTTAATCGAACAACGGAAATATCTCGTAACACCTAAAAATTGTTTATTGTTGTTCTTGGATATTTTTTTAGTGATCTAATTTTTTCAGGGCTTATTTTTATTTCTCCGCTACCGACAGTGTGACCTTATACCTTCGCCTCATGCTTAAAAAATTTGCACTTTTTTGGTTTAATTTTTAAGTTTCTTTTAGCTAACCGTTTTAGCATCCTCCTAAACCCCCTTCCATGTTCTTTTATTGCCTTTGAAAAAACTAACATATCATCCGTACATACCTCTATTGTATATCCTTGAAGACCCGCTAGTGCTAATATTGTTGGGTGCTAGAATATGTTTGGTGAATCTGTACATCCCATTGGAATTTTCTTATGTTAATAGTGCTTGTCTGGACCTCAGAAGGCTGTTTGATAGGCGTCGATCTCGTCTATCTCGACTTCAAAAAGTACCATTTAGAGATCTACGACGGTGATGTAGCAGGCGGATGCAAGGTGATTTGAAATATCATTCTAAAATGGTAGTGGATGGCACGAACTATGGCTTAGTTGAGCAGTCTAAATCCATCACAACTCTACAACCTTTTTCTCCATTCGGCCCTGGGTGTTTTGGGACTATCCATGTGTTGAAGTTGTATGATGACGGAAATTACTTAATTATGCCTTATTTTTCTAATTTTATAAGTTCTACACTCTTCTGCTGCCTTAATGCTGCTGGATCACAATTCTTTTTGCTGCGATTGGTTTTTGAGTTATTGTCGGTATCTTATGTTTCACCACGTTCGTCGCTTTTAATGGCTCTCCGTCGAGGCCAAACACAAAAGGGTCGAATTCTATTAATTTACCCTCATGTCGTTATTCTTCTTCGTTTCAACCCGTCTCCTCTGCTTGTCTTAATATTTCTTTCATGCTTGCTTCTTTATTTATTACGAACCATTTATCTTCAAGCTTATCGTCTATTTCAGTTTTACTATGTTTTTCATTATTTCGTTTAAATTAAATAATCCTATTATAGCCTTCTATAAGCCGTTGGCTTCGTCCCCATCGACGCTTTATGGCTCCGGCCCGTAAATTATCTTACATTCTAGCGATTCTACGTGAAGCACGGGTATTTACATTGGTCTGTTAGTAATATTATTACGTTCGCCATATACTTTGTTGTTGTTGTTGTTTGCTATAAAATTACCGAATAAAATGCCGTTATTTGATTTTTGCAGAGATACTCATCCGACTGAAATTTTTTTGTACATCTCTTTTACATGCACGAAAATTATTTGTTTTGATCTTGCGCGGATCTTAAATGCCTCTGGCTCTAGCAGAGGTATATCGGAGCCACAATAAACCAATAAATTATTTTTAGCGCATACGTAGAAGTCATATACCTTTAATATGTCCCATTCAATCAATACCTCAACATGTATCGGAAAGTCGTTGGGGACAACATGCAGAGTGTATGTCAGCTCATACATTGTCAATTTAACCGTTCCGCATATGCACTGTGCACCGAGCATTTGTTTCTTTATTGCGCACTTTCTTTTCAAACCCTGGGCTGTAAGTTAAAGGTTGTAAATTGATAAGATTCTTGTAATTTTTATTTGCTGCTATTTCGGAGCTTCTAACAGGGTCTGCTTCAAACGATATTTTTTCTCAACTTTCTCTTCTTTTTTCCTAAATAATATTCAAGGCTGTTAGCAGCAGAATTTTTCTGATATACTTATTTCTTTCTTTTGATGCGTGTGCTCTATATTAAATAACTTCAAAATGGGGGTTTTTTCCGCGTTTGTTATCAATTAGGGACCCTTCGTTAGTCTTTGTTTGTTATATCTATTACTTTAAGCGCAGCAGATTATCTTATCCTGCCAGCCTATTGATATATAACATAAACGTATGTATTCAAGCTTCTTTTAGGCAGAATAAGTATAAGAGTTTGTTTCTTAGTCTATTTTATAAGTGCCTCTTCCTAATGTAGTCCCGGGGTTTATAGGGGGGGGAACGTAATAATATATTTCAACCTACCAGATTGCTGCTGTCTCGATTTTAAGTATGAGTGCGCTGATCTCCATTATTTTTCTCGTTCCTTGTCCCTGGCTTCGTTGTAGAGGGTGTTTTGGGATATTTATTCATATCTCTCCGCTCTCGTCAGCTGGTGTTTAAGCTGCAACCCTGGTTGTCCTAAGTTTACCTTGCTGACTCCTTTTCACGTAGTCCCTGGTCTGTTTTAAAATCTTTTTTTTTGACTATTACTGTCTTGTCACCCTTAATGACCTTTTTAGTCTTTCTATTTTAGGTAGCTCTTCTTTTTTTCTTTTACTCGCACTCACTTTTTGTTTCGCGACTTTGCGCTATGTGCGCTTCCAAAGAAGGAAAATAAAAAAAATTCCTCGACTGATCTTATTTCTGACACCAAAATAACTGTTATGTGGGATTAAGTTCGGTACGGTGATCGAAAAAAAAGGGCACAGCGAGTAAGGTTAATAGTATCTTATTTAATTAGAGACCGAAGAAAGAGCCAAGTGTGAGTCGCAAACCGGATCGGATACGTCTGCATCGTGCGAGCATCGGGTCTCTCTTCTTTCTCCTGACTCACTCTCCCTTTGCCTACCATGTACTGCTCTGTCCGACAGGGCCCTTGCCTAGGGAAGAGCGCACCGATGTATAGCTATATGCTGTCGTGCGTCACACATCGTTTTAATTTTACAGATCATTGAATAACGCTCTAAAGATATTTTTATTGAATTATATAACTAAAATATATGTATGGCTGATTTTTCCGACACTGGCTTAGAATAGCTCCGATTTTGATCAGGAGTACTAAATGAAACGAACATTTTCTCAATTTAATAGGGTTTTACATTGGCTTAGATTTAATTTAAGTTCATACTGTCTAAAGAAGTGTACTACTTTAGTGACTAGAGTTGATATCATAACCACTGTTACGTATTTATTTCGCGAAAAAAGAATAATGTAACCAAATGTTGGGATACTATTCTGTCGTTAAGCTCAAGATCGCTGGAAAAAAGTGATGCATTGTTTCGATGTATAGAAACGAAGTAAGAAACACCTTAAGTGTTGGGTATGCTTGAGCGGACACTTCCATTCACATACTAACCGTGCCAATCACTAATTAACTTTATCTCTAGACAAAAATGCAAATATACTGCTGCGACATCTTGCCTGTTTTCTAACGTCATAAAGATATCGTTTTCTTTAAAAAACACAATGATTAATGAAAAATTTACCATTAACAGGTTAATCTTAAACATCCTGTTATGAAGCAAATTAGATTTAGCAAAAAAAAAAGGTATTTATAGAGGGAACGCATTTCTGTTGGTTGGTGAAACTATTCAGTTTATTAAGTTATTCCACCAGGTAAGCGATATACTCCTCCTTCTAAGGAGAGGGAATTGGAATAGAAGGAGATAGGAGGTGATTAACAACTGCTCCACATTCATCAAGGATAGGTCCTGTGGAGTTAGGAAAAACAATATTTTACAAAACCAGCCACGAATGGCCCGGTGTATTGCCCATGTTCGGACCGGGTATCTGTGTCTGAGTGTAGGACAAGAGAACCAGGACTGAATTCAAATCCTTGAAGAAAAAAAGGCGGAAGAAAACCTCGAGGCACTGAGTAAGTCTTAAACAATCACCCATCTAAGTACTAACCGTGGCAAAAAACGGTCTAAATTCGTTGATCGACGAATCTGCAACTTCTCCGTTGTACTAACGTGTAGGTTGAGAGGGATAATTGATTTTTACATTATAGTGATATACGTCCGGCTCTGTTCTGAAGACACTACCAAGGGCACTCAGCACTCCGTAGAGGGAAGGAAAGAGGGATAAAAGGGGATAGTGGACTACAAATAACCATCCTTTACATGCCCAGGACGAGTTCTTTTGGTCTTTAAAAATCTCTTAGGAAAAACCTAACCCGGAACGGCCTGGTGTATTGCCAAAATACTGACCGTGTGGCTATGTGTAGGTGTAGGGCATATAGGCACCAGGATAAGTCGCCTACCTCAATTTAACTTTCCTCACCGAACAGACTGTGAGCTCAGCGCATGTGAACATTGGTTAAGAAGCAAGTCGTAACTGCTTTAAATTCTCCAAAACTATTTAAAAACTGCCTGATGTCTAATTCGTTATTTGACCGATTCTTACATGCGCTGTTTATAAACAGACGGTCGGTCTAGCTCGGTTGGTTAAGCATGCAGGAGCGCCAACTTACGAACTGATTAGATCATAATTTTCGAATACAGCTAAGATCGTCAATATAATTGAATAATTGGTCTGTATAAGTTTTTTAAATCAGATAATTTTTATAAAATGATATACAAGAATGCATTATATAAATTTTCAGTCGTAACTTGCAAGAATAAAATAACATTATTCTTTTCTAAGTAACATTTAAAATACTCACAAACAATTATTATTGAGCCCAAAATTGATATCAAATTAAAATCAATAAATGTGATGGGTGGTTCATAACAAAAATAAATGTTTCCGGTATATTTTTTTATATAGGTCTTTTAGTTGATTTCTACCTGGTTATCATTTGTATTTCCGTTCTGAAACTTTTCATCCACAATTTAAATGTTAAGATTTTGAATATAGTAGGTTTCATCCAACTATCAAATAACAGAAGATTGTGAACAAATTTCATTAAAATAAAAAAAAATTTTTTTAGATTTCGGAGTAGATGAGGGTATAATATCATTTTTCGTCGAGAGGTTAGATTTCAACATATATTTCAAAAAATCACTATATCATTTAGTTGTAATTCTTCTTTTAAATTAATACTTAGCTCAAAAATGACTAAATTTCATGTTTAATAAGATATTAAATCATCAATATAGATTTTAAAAAATTTTAAAATAGTTGTTTCTGATGTAGGTATTATTGCGGGTCTATATGTATTCGCTGTGACAATTAGAACAGGCACCACCAGAGTTGGTGATTTTTCGCAACGCTGGCTGGATAAACAACGTGTGTTAACAGTGTTTACAAGCATATTTGTGCGAATAAATATTATTTTTTTACACCCCCCCCCCTCGAAAGTACGTGTTTCGCATCATATGACCCCCCCTCGAAACATACTCATTTTTGTCTAGCTGAGCCCTCGAATTTTTT
>JAPYYV010002165.1:0-33130 GCA_030522625.1 Copidosoma aretas | reverse complement strand
GCCAAGTACGAATTTCAACAAGCGTTGAACTTGCTTGGTATGGAGCAGCGCGTATACATGTGTGGGTATAATTTTAAAAATTACACACACACATACGTCGAATTAAGAATAATATTAATATTTGTTTATTAATTTGACTGCAAGACCGATATAAATATTTGTCTTGTTTCAACATTTACAGTCGACAAAAGTATTATTGGTGTTTATGATGAATGATATTAAGTTTGTACCAACAATTAATAAAAAATTGTTATTAGAAGTTCAGAAAAAAATTGTATGAGTACATTACTGCGTTGTTCACAACATATTTCAATTTTAAAGAGCCTAGCGGTACTGTTTTGGAGATATAAGAATTTTAAGTGTAAACGTCATATGAAATAGCTTACAATATTTTTATATAATTACGATTGCAGAGATTAATTTTGCAGATCCGCTGTACTACAATAAAATTGTTAACTATAATCATTAACGAGGCCGTTCTTATAACCAAAGATATTCATAGCCAGAACAAAGTTGCGCTTATGTAGACATAATTTTTCGCATAAATCGGTCCCTATACAAGCAGAGGTGGTAGCCCAGAAAAAGGTTGCGCAAAAGAATAAGGCAATGCGCTGTAAGCTGCTCCAGCTCTGCTAGCATGTGCAGTCCAGGACCCGCTCGAGAAGTTCCAAGGATTAGAACACCCTTTATGATCTTGTTTGTACATTCCGAACCTGAACAAAGTCAATGGTATTCGTACAAATGAGTCAGGGAGATAGGCAAAACGATGAAAACTGAGTTAGCGAAAGTGAAAGACAAAATTGCAAAAAATTTTGCAAAACCACGGTTTTCGACGTAACTCTATTGAGCAGTAAAATATTCTGGATAGCTGATTTAAATTGCGTATCCACCTTATCGAAGGGTTTGATTTCAATCAGGTATCTTACGTACCTATAACGTCGAAGATACTAGAAATAGACCGTACAACGTTAATAGAACTTTCTCTATGCAGAAAAATTTTGCTTAAAACTACAAGAAACGCATGTTTAAAAAAAGGAAAAAACATAAGAAAATTTAGAATGCCTTCCCTTGACATTTACTCCATCGTCAGATGCTGTATTAAAAAAGTTTTTAGCGATTTTTTTCAGCTTGATATAATAATCTGAAGTTTTACATGCCTTTATGTTAGACGATAACTACTAATAATTACATGATAAAGTTTGGATCATCATAACAAACATATGTTGATTCAACTTATAACTCCGTAAAATTCAAGATTAAGACATTTTTTGAGTAAATAGTGACGTTGTTATAATAAGAATGTAAATATTTGGATCATGCCAGCAATATTTCCAGGACATGGCAGGCAAGAGTAGCACTAGCTTCGTAACTTTGTAGCGTATTATTGCCAATTTTTCGAGAACAAGCATGTCTATTTCCTCCTTTACGCCAGAGGGGCTGCTGCGGCACTGTTCCTTGAAACGCAAGGATGGAGGCTTCCTCTGTTGCTGCGTAGATTGCAAGCTTTTTTTTTGTAGTAGTGTCTAATCTATGTATATAGTCGTAGGCATGAGAAAACTATGTTCTTAAGAGAGCTTATACAATATCAAGGAAGGTCATAGAGCGTTCGGGCACATACAACTCGCAAAAAATGTTAAAATAGTGCTGGGTGGGTACTATATGGCACGTCATGCCATTTTTCATCTTGACAACTTGAGATGAATCTAAGTCATTTCCAATGCGTCGGTCGCGGACGACGTTAGATGGATGATCTCTCAATGACAAACTACTGGCTGATCGAAAGCTTTAGGCTTTCTTGACGGCAGTAATCACTTGATCGCATCTTGATAAGTATGTACTTGTCACAGTTTTTTTGAGAACGTATCATAAAATCGTAGTTGGCCCGAAAGATACGAAAGGCAGCAGATCATCTGGAGTAAAACAGTGCCAAAGCCATCGAGAATTACCGTTTGCTCACAGGCACATACGGTACGGCTCAAGCAGTTGGCTGTGCATGGTGAGTACGAGTTATCACAGGCTGCGTAGCTGTTGGATCATTAAGTACATGTTGTATATTTAAAGGTGCGGAAGATTGAGGGCAAGCTCAATCTTACAGAGACTAACTTGAGAGGCTCATGAAATGGCTCAAATAGAACTTAGACAATGGTCAGCATATTATTCATTACTATTAGAGCGTACTGCGTTCGACAAGTGATATAATCTTAAATCTACTATCAAAATCATAAAAATTGTTCGATTTGTTGGGCTTGTTGTCACTTTCTCTTGTTACCACCAAGATTATATTGCAAGGCATTTGCCTAGCTAGAATTGACCTGGCCGAACCCGTACTGGACTGGCTACTGAGGCAGTAAACGAGCTTTTCGTCATCGTTTCGTTAACTGGAGGCCAATTAAATACCAAATTGGGTAGGCTGTTTAGAGAACGGTATCTGATACTCGCATGGCTCTATGGATACTTGGGAACGAGCGAACGCAGCAGCAATATACGCCATCTTGATTCATTAGCTGAGGTCTCACCAATCACTTTGGCAAACTCTTAAGGCCAACCGTGTATGTGAGATAGTAATAGCTTTTCCAGAAGTCGTGTGGCAGCACGTCAAGTCGGTGGATCACCAGGCTTACTGTGTGACGAACAGCTCTTTAAACGCCTTTTATGTTGGTGTGGTCTTGCATAGCTGGGTCAACTGGAGTCTCAACAGCCACATATCATCGAGTTGATCAAGGATTCCGTGGCTTCTGCACATTCATAGGAATAGGAGATAATAAAGTCAGAAGGAAAAAAAGCACGAATTAGCAGAAATCCTTGATTTTTCATTAAGAGAATATCAAGTTCAAGTAGAATGCCAAAAGTTGTTGCGTTTTTACATAATGGTGTTTGTTGCAATTGTGTATGAAGAGCGCTCTCTTAGTACATTGACAGCAACAGAGAACGATTGGGCGCGCTTGGAGTCCTATAAGCTGATCCAGACATACCAATTTCATCATGAAAAACAACAACTATTAAAAAGAGAATCAATCGCATCACACAATGAGGTGGTACATTTGACACCGTTCATGAACGATCAAAGAATCATAAGAGTTGAAAGATGTCTGCGAAATTTATAAATGGCATATCATGTGACACATGCTGTTACTTTACCTAAAAGGCAAATGATTGTAGGTAGAATGATAGGGTCATCTTATAAATCATTATGGCGGTATCCAGATCGTGCTATCGTATCAAGCACGGCAGTCTTGGGTCATTCGATGATGAAAAGTAGCTGCTGTATGTATATGTATATATATATTTTTACATGCATAAGGTACAAGCTGCTTAAGCTCAGCAGCAAATGGGCCCTTTACTATCAGTAGAACTGCAAACACAGTGACCAGTAGCCATAGACGGCCCTGATTACGCTAAACTATCTCTGGTACTATTTTTACAGCAACGAGAAACCAAGACCGCGAACGGATATTCGTAACAATTTTCGTATATCATATCACAAGGGCTATCCATACAGAGGTTACATCGGATTTATGTACAGCAGCTCTTTCAGCTACTTACTATAAGTAGTTTGCTAGCAAAGATCATTTTGTAATGATTTCAAATAATGTTACTAAATTTAAAGGCGCATTAAAAGAGGTAAGTGCCTTATTTAAGAATTTTATTATGCAAATGCGGGACGTTGTATCATACGTATCATCTTAAGGAATTCTTAGCCAATTTATGTCTCGCAGGCTTCTCATTTTGGCGTGTTATAACGAGCTGCAGTAAGGAGATGTAAGCACCACTTTTACGCTCCCTCAGCCATGCCATGCTGACCTTTGAGGAGATGAAAATACTCTTAGCGAAAATTGGAACCTGTTTGAAATCGGGACATGGTATCCGTTGAGCAGCAAGGCCACAGATTAAGTTTCCTTTAGACAGGATCCCCTTTATATGGAATAGACCCTGCTTGGCCACCGTTTAATGGATCTAGTGAAGCTTGCACGTATAAGTAAGGTTTAAGTACTTGTAACTAATATAAGAAACCACTTTTGGTCACGTTGGCAAATAAGATAGAGCATTAAATGCAGCAATGTATTTTTTAGCTGTATCCTTTGCCAAATACGTCACTTGAAAATTCAATAATTATATCATTAGTCCAACCGCAAATCGGCCGTAAGCACTAGTATAAAAATGAAACATAGGTAGCGATGGGATAGTTAGAGTGATAAGCTTAAAAATTGCGAGATCATATTTTGTTGAACTCAAATGAAATGATTAAGACTGCCATTGTATATGGAAACCAAATCATTGTATGAAGGCACAAGTAACTTAAATCTTTAAAAAAAGAATTGTAAAGGACATAAAAAGTTTTGAAAATCTGACGTATGCGAAGCACTATGTTCATATATATATATATATATATATATATAACTCTCGAGAGCCCTTCGATTGACACGGCCCCTAACATTGAAGCCACCTAAAGCGCCGTTTCCAGTAGCTTAATTGCATAATCAATCAGGTCATTATTGAACAAATTGTCATGCTGTTACTTTTATTTAATATATTACATTCATGGAATTAAAATCTGTAGGTCTAGTACATTATTACTCATAGTTGATACCCTATCTTCGAACGTCACCTGAGATCTTGCCTAAGAAATCACCTGAGAAATGACCTGAGTTCTCATCCAAACTTTTGCATGGAGATTTTTTCTGATTGTTCAAGGTCAGGCTGGGGAGCTCTTTGTAACGAGAAGATAGCTCACGGTTTTTGGTCTACAATCGAACGCAGGCACGATTTAAATTATTTGAAATTGCTGGCAGCTTTCTTAAGCTTATAATGCTTCGCTAGAGAACGTAAGAACTGCCATATACTGATAAGAATAGACAGCATGCCAGCAGTAATTTATATTAATCACATGAGTGGAACGAAAAGCCGGAAGTTAAATGGCATGGCAAGGGAAATTTGGCAGTAGTGCAAAAGACGGGGGCTTTGGATTGTTGCTTCTTACATCAGCTTAAAAAAAAAAGATATAGCTGACGCGAAATCGAGATTCCTAGAGCCAGAGACTGAATACAAGCTCTCCCGGCTAACCTTCAGTAGAATTGTGCGGAATGGGGGACTTTAGAGGTTGACCTTTTCGCGAGCGGACATAACACCAAATGTTCAAAATGCGTATCGTGGAAAAAAGATCCGGGATCAGTTGTGATTGACGCTTTTACGATAAATTGGAAAGGATACCTGTCATACGCATTTCCACCCTTTAACCTAATTCTAAAGTTCTTAGGAAAACAAAAATTACTAAGCGAGTGGGATGCTGATTCTACCGGATTAGCTATTTAAACCCCGGTACTCACTCTCCACAGAAATGTTTATATCAATGCTTACAAGCTTAAACTGCCCTGTGTTTGTCACGCAAGTTAACACTTTGACTATGGCTTTTTTTTCACAAAAAGCAAAGTTACGGTACACAAAAGTATATCTAGTTTAAACGGATAATAGAGAAATCTTCGGGCTGCTAAGGGAATACATCTAATTGAATTAATGCTAATTAAATGTCTTGGACATAAAAACGTTAAGGTTTCAAAGAAGCACAGAAAATTTCAAGGATCGAAGTCAAATAAAGATCAATCATGCCCCTTTTCTAATCTAACCGTGGAAGTCTTCCTAGGTTTTACCTTGCTATCTAGGCAGAATAGCTGAGATTTCTAGTCTGGTTGATTTTAGTTGCAATTAAGCTGGTTCTTCTTTTTAATTGTGAGATAGCAGGTTATTCTATTTAATGTCTGATAGCTCAATCTTAACTTTTATATAAAATAGCTTGCTTTCGTCTTGGATGGTGGAGCATCTCATTTTGCATTTATTATCAGATAGCAACTTTTAACCTTGGTTGCGAGATGTCTGCTTTTTTGAATTTATTTTGAGTAAGCTACTTCTTGCTTGTAAATATGAAATAGCTGTTTTGGCTCCTAGTCAATGATTTATACTGCTTTTTATGGTGAGACTAAAGTAGTGTGACTATTTTTCTTTTGTAAAACAAACAGTTTTTATTTACCAGCATGGTCAATCTTTTTTTTTCAGAATTGTACAATGAATCAGATAAAACGCAGATTTTTATCATGTTACATTAAGGTCAAACATGCAATAGTGATTAAAAGATAGTTGACAGTTACAATGTTTATAAAATTTAGCCTGGAAAAAATTTGTATAAAACGATTGTGTTGCGTAAAAAGACCAGCTGATAGCTGCCAAAGACGTTTTTGCTTGCTTGTCTTCTATACATTTTGGAAAAAAATTTTATTAACATTAGTGTTGACTTATCAAGATAAAGCTAATTAATTTATTTAAAATACTATTCTGCTCATATTTTTAATATTTTTTTTTATCTCTGCATTTTCTGTACACTTTTTTTACAAAAAACTAGCCTTCACCTATTGCTGTTTATAAGCATTTGCATAGAAAGTTGGAACTTTATTATACCACAAATCCCAAAATTTTCGAACAAATGATATTTTGAAATGTAATACTGTCTTTTAATCCTACAAATAGATACAGTATCAAGTTTCTTTGGCATCTCTGCATTTTAACAAAACCATAAATTCTTTGTAAAGCCATACACATTATATGCAAAGATAATACGTCGTTAGGGAAAACTGGAATGGTTATATTTTGACAAATATGACTAGCTTTATATGGTTTCATCTCCTGCTCAATAATTGAATAAAAACAACGGTATCTAATTTGGTTATTACCTCTAATTCATGAATTTTTCCAAGAGTTTCACTATCGATGTCAAGTACTTCAGGCAGTTCTGCAGGCAAATCATTCGAGATGCTGGTAAGACCTTGGAGATTTTCTGAGCAACATTCATTTAAATTTTCACGTAATCTCTGAAAAAATTATTCTTTTTTAGCAAAACTTAAGATCCAAGAACTTTTGTCATGTACACTTAAAAATAAAATAATATTTATTATAAATTATTATGAAGAAATATGCTTTACGATCCTAACTTCTCAGATTAACAACTATTAGCTAAGAACACTGGGAGTTTTCTTTAAAAATAAGTGCTTGTCATGCCAAACTAAAACTCGATCAAAGCATAATTTTGGAAGATTATAAGTAGTTCATATATGCTTCATTCGTTAAGTCTTTTATTTTTCTAAAATTTATAGATTCATTTTAATAAATTTTTCGATTATAAACGTTCCTTTAATACCTTTACCATCACGTTATCATGTGCATGGATCAGATTGAAAACTGTTGGTGCTGGGAAGGTCGATTAGTAAAAAGAATGACTATCCTCTTCAAGTTATTATAGTCTCGAAAAGTAGGCATTCCATAGATATAAAAAAAAGGAATGTTTTGCAAATTAAAATTGAAATTAAACCCATGATTTATAAGAGGTTTTGTTACAATCAAAGACAAAGTTTGATTTGGTTACGTCACTCAACAATATCATTGCTGCTATAGTTACTCCTGGATTCCAATACTTGCAAGAGAAGCTTGTAAAACTTTTTCTGATGTTTTTTGGCATGAGTAAGTCCCTCTGAACCTTCTGGCTTTCATCAGGCTCTTATTTATGTTGAACACTCCTTTTCCTCCCTGCTGTATTCTTACTCACTGAACAACATCCTATTCAATCAAATTTATACAAATACAAGATAAAATTCTTTTTATTTGAAATAATGCATGATAATACATTTCTGCATGCATGTTTAATGCTAGACAACAAACGCAATGGAATTTATGCACTTAAAAGTAATTCTTAAATATTCGACAGGGATGTATGACAGATGAAGAATGTGCTCGCAACTACCAGACTGCCTCTCATGCAGCAAACAGCAAGCGCTGTAGTTCAGAGATCCCTGTATTGTCGCGTATTGTCACATATACAATCATATATACTAGTAAAGCCCACCCTTCACAGCGCTATGTGCCTCCACCCCCCGGCCGCAATGACGCGTCATAACGTCTTTCAGTATTGCACCTGATTTATAGGAAATAAAATATAAAACGATAAGAGATACTGCTGAACTTAATAAAACACGATTTTCGAGGGTGCCGTGCTCTATTGTACTAAATTCGTAATATTAAAAGAATCCTCCATTGACTTGCAACAGTGATAATATATTAAAATACCAAATACAGGTCATTTTTTAGGTGAAAAAAATTTTTCATATGAATTCTCAACATTGCATGAGGGCAGATTATAAATTTTTAATCAAAAATTTGGAAAAATGCGTATCTTCTAAGCTTTTTGCTTGATTTTGATTTTTCCAGCTTCTTTTCTTGTCTAATAAATTAACATCAAGTAACCAGAAATTTTTTGTCTAGTGTATAATGTATTATGAAAAAAATGCAATCGTTCGGACGAAGATTAAGTTTTAAAGTCAATTTTTGCAATTAACTGATTTTGAGGGCAATAAGTCCATATAAAGTAACCCGAAAAATATTTGCCTGATGTAGTAAATAACTGGTTTTGGGGGCAATGTATCACAAATGGTCAAAAGTAAATTACAAACAGGGAAATAAAACGAATAAGAAAAATGTAATCAAAATATATTGCGGTGGATCTATTTTATTTCTTGCGGATAATAAGAGTTTGAGGTGTATACTTGTACATATAAGGCTACAGATCAATGATGTATCAATAAATTAGGAATTATATGCTAAACATCCAAGTTTACAGGTGTACTTAGGGGTCGTCCATAAATTACGTGGTAAGTTGGGGGAGGGGGGGGGTACATCAAAAGACCACGCTGAGTCACGTGGGGGGGGGGGGTAACGTCAAAAACACGTTGTTCTTAGTTTGGTAGAAATCTTTCAGAAAATTAAAAACGCCAGTGTGGCTCTGTTCGGAATTAAAATTAGTTAGTGAGGTCACGTGGTATTTTGAATTAGTGCGAGGGAGACGATCATATGATGTTGTCTCTTTCGCACTCATTTAACTTAATAATAGTTAGTCAGATCACATGGTATTCTGAATCAGGGCCAGGAAGACAGTCGATATTCTCGGCTTAGCGTACGTGGACACTCGGAGATGCCCGAAGCTTTTATCGCTTGTAACAATGAATACCCGCGAAATAATTAGTACAGATCTGTTTGGGGGGCAGCTTGGGGGGCAGCTTGGGGCTGATCGGGTTGCTCTGGGATACAACAAGTGTTCGGCTTCAAAACCGAGAGTGACCCGAGCAGCTCCAGGCAGCTCCGAGCGTCCCCGTATGCTAGGGTGAAAAGGTCTGATGATATAACATTGTCTTCGTTGCACTTATTTAACTTAACTTACTAACGTTAATTCCGAACAGAGCTTGTAAAAATGTGGAAAATTTAAAAGTCGAAGTCATAAAGTAAACAATGCCCGGTGCGTGCACTGTACAGTACTGATGTTAGTACTACATATGTATGCACCAAAGTCCCGCATAGCGCCTTTGCACTCGCATTGTTTTGTTTCGACAAGTCACAAGCCGTCGACCTGGCGACAGCAATGTGCATGTATCTTTGGTATTTGGTTCAGTGCATTCGATGGACGTACTTAATACTTCAGTGCGTGTGTCTGTCTTATTTATTATTTAGGCACGAAGTAATATGTATTAATGATAAACTTGCGATGGTCTACTCAAAATTACTGAGCTGGAAAATGTACAAAAAAAAGATACATTTCTCGATCTGTTCACTAGGCAAGCTATTGGCTTGAAACCTGCCAATAACGCATCAAGTTTTCCTTTGCCGTAAGATAACTACTGTTCCTGACTACGGGACGGAATATAGGATAAGTCGTATTAATTTTAGCGCAAGCCAATACAATAGGTTTATTGTAAAAATAGGTAGAAAAGAGTTGCATAACTTTCCCTTTTCTACCTAGCATATCGTATCTGGTCCACTATTGGGTCTTTTACCTCATCATGTAAAAATAGCCATAATTATAGAAAAATATCCACAAAATTCAACATTTGTCATTTATATCATTTATATTTAGATTACTTTCTAGAACAACATTCAATATTTTACGTTCATTTGATCATCATTTTTTTAAGTGTGTTCAGACAATAATAAAGATGTATTTTATGAGTTTTCTCCATCTTCAGTATATTACATCGATTCTGAAAGCTTTTGTCTATCCATTGAGTATCGATTTGTAATTTAAAAATTTTAAACAATCACTATGGATATAAGGTTTAATTGTTTTAGAACTATTACTTCTGTCACTATTTCAATCACCGATAACCAAATATTTCCGCCTAAAATTAATAATTTATTTCCAAAAGGTTTCTAATTTTTATAAAAATCTTGTAGAGTTAAATTAACAATTCATAATGCTTTTCTTGAAATCATCATTGCTTCATCCCATCAAATTAAATATACATTTCCTAGTTTTTTCTTGATAATTTCAAACTCTAAGAATAAACTTTTAGTGTTATTTAACTGTAACAGTAATTTAAGTCTTATGACTTGCCATACTTTCAAGAAGTAATATTAATGCAATGCTTATCCACACAATATGTATAATCTTTTGTTGTTTGGCAATAAGATAATAAAATAACATCTTCTAAAGAAATTATATTTTTCATCCTCCAAGACCACCATTAAACAAAATCTCATCCCAATACATACGGATTTAGAATAGGATTAATTATAAAACAAATTTTCACTAAATTCAATGTCTTCATCATTATTTCATACGTCAAAAGCAATACTTTCTGGATTATTTAGATCAAAATTTTTACCCTAATACGTTGTAATTTAAATATTCCACTTCCATCCAAAAGATCCTGATTTTGTTCATTTATTACAAAGTCTTCTGAACATTTGCTTTTGTACTTTTTTCAAATTATATCACCTTCAGAATTTTCTACAAATAGAAATTGCGAAACAAATTTTCCCTTTTTATTGAATAACATTATAATGCTAGCTGCTTCGAAAACATTCTCAATTTATCGATCGAGTCCAATTAAATTGCATTTTTTTTTTAAATCCTAAAAATATTAATTTTATATGTTTAAAAATTTTAAATAGATGGACGATCTACTTTTCCACTAAATATTACCTTTGAAAGGTATCTTTTGTGATTTTTTAGAGAAGTAAAATTTTATCTACCAATAGCAGTAAGTTTCCTCAAAGTTTGTCTTTTTCCTTATGTCACAATCTTTTTATCAAAATTATTATACTTTAAAATATTGACATAATTAAAATTTTTAGCGCTATCATCAATATTGTTTTACTTAGACTATTTTGTAAATTGTATTTTGCGATTATTTATGGATACAGAATCAGAACCCTTATTTTTGTCAACAATAATTTTGTTTATTTGCATTGGATCGGTGAATTCATTGCGCAATGGCTTCGACCATAGATATGATATCCTTACAATTTACACGCACCCTACATTGTGCACAAGAAGTTTGTTTAGTTATAAAACAAACAATATTTTTCGTATTTAGTTATTTTTGTATTTTGCGACCATTCGAGGTTACCTTGAATCCACTTTTAGCTAGAAATGTGAAGCGTTCGTAGTTTCGAAGATTCTGTCATATCAACAACCCATTGATAGCAGTAAGTACGTAGATCAATAACCAAGATCATCTTGTTCAAAGGTTTTGGGAAGTAAAAAAAACCTTTTTCTGTCAAACCTGTTCGCAGTCAAGAAGAACAATTGTTCGAACATTTCTCCCTGAAAACACTTGAGATTCTTCTGGACGTTACATGGTGCATCTTTTATTTAAACAGGATCCTTAAATTTTCAAAGCTCAGGAAGTTAGGTCTTTTTGATCTGCTCTAGCCCTGAACAAGTCATCAGAACGTATATTTTAAGGGTACAAAACTCTTTACATTGCCTACACTTATTTTCTATACGTGTATCTAGAACGTAGTCGTATAAGGCCAGCAAATAATTATGGTAAAACTATTTGCTTCTTACCGCATCATGCGGTGCTAAAGAAAACTAGCACAACTACCAAGCACAAAGGAGTATTCGATGGTTCTTATTGTTCATTCGATAGCCTATTACTGAATTCTTGTTCACTACTCACTAATAAAAATGTATTAGCAAGTTTGTTGGATATTCTAATTAAGTGGAGGTTTTATCGATCATGTTCTCTTCTTACATTGAAAAAATGTTTCGTTACATTCTTGTACACCAAGATTACCAAACATACCAAGCTGTTTTATAAAGACGTAAACCATTCTTCTGAAGTATTAAAACTTGATATTTTACGATGGAGATGATACTGGTGCCAGTGATGAGGGTGGTGCTCTACCTATGATGTTAGGGTGCAGTGGAAGCTGTCAATATTTGTAGGTGTGCATCTGCAAGTCCGTTTACTTCTAAACTATGAGAAGTCAAAAAGTACAAACGAAAGAACTTGCAAAGCAATGTGTTGGAACAGTGAATCAGATATCCTGTTGTGGCTTATTTCCTACACAAAAATAGCCCAATGAACTGGATTTGAATCAGACAACACTCCAATTAAAACAATCAAAAAATAAAGTGTATTTTTCGAACACAAATCATACAATCATGACAATAACTAAAGTTATGTATCTCTAGCGAGGAAATGCGCATCGCGATAACAATTGTTATCAATAACTAGAAAAGTACAAACCATTATATAAATTAAAGCTGAACAACAAAGCTTACACCAAACGACAAGGAGCTAAAAGTGATAGCGACAAAGATGTATGATACCCAAGTCCAACGAGAAACCAGCTTTTTGTTGATTCAAGTAGCCTTTGTCTCCATTAAAGCTAGAGGGGAGGTCGACTTTTTGCTTGAAGTTGAGTACAAACAAGAAAAGATGTCGACTTGCGATTCAAAGCTGAGTACGGCCTTTAAAATCGCTCGAGCAGGAAACAGCTTCTGATTAGCAACGTACGAAGCTACCTATCGTTCCGACAGCCCGACCGTCAGTCCCGTCCGTGACGCTCGGCTCTTGAAGAGGGCCGAGAGCCGAGAAAGAGAAAGAGGAGAGGTGCGCTGCATGCACTTATATAGTGCTCTAAAAGACTTGATTCAAGAACTGTAAACATGAGTCCACTCCCATGTTTCTTTAAAAATACGCGTTTGGCTAACTCTGTTGGTCTCTATCTATCTCTCTCTCTCTCTTGGTCTCTCTCTCTCTCTCTATCTCTCTCTCTCTCCAGTCAACAAGTTAAAAAGGGTTTACCTTCAAGTGAACAGTCGGTTACTTACAGTTCAGTTAGCTCTTCATTTTAAGCTACATATGGACAACGCCAATTAACGACTGATCATAATTATTTGCATCCTATAGCCACTACACTTGATCGTGGAGAGTTCTATAACGATAAGTCTCTGTTTTGAGTCCATTAGAATAATCGAGAATAGAAACAAAGGTTAAAAGCTAAGGAATGTATTAGAGAAAGGAATTTCACTATCCATAAATGGCCCTTTAACTCGACGATCCTTTTAGCGGACTGGCCTTAAGAGTTTTTTGCCAATTGACATAAATCTATTGAAAAATTCAAAAAAGATACTTTTATTCTGGGACAGAGCTTCAATTCCATAGTGGATGCCTCCTAACTTGACATAGCTACATTTAAGTTTAATACAAGATGGAAAAAACGACGTACCCTTCTAGCCAAACTTGCTGAAGTTTTTAATCCATAAGGTTTGGATATCCTCCACTGTCGATATGGTTAAAATTAAGTTTTAGTCTCTTTGAATTTTAAAGTTATTTGGAACGCTGAATTATCTCTTAAAGTCCAGGAGACTAGGGTGCGTTAGCTAAGTGAGTTGGTTTACTTAAGCGAGCCGAAAATTCCTCCCTAAACTTTATTTCTTAACTAAGTGAAAAGGTCAAACTTTATGAATACGCTGATTCGTCAAAAAATGCGTATGCTGCAGCCCTCTACCGTAAAATAGTAAGGAAAAGTACTGTCTACAGTTTCTTACAAAGTTTCGAAACAAAAGTAGCGCTGATGTAGTCCTTAGGTATTTGTCGTCTAGACTTATGTGCCCCGCAATTATTGGCTAGGTATGTTACGCATTTTTATTAAGTGACATCGCTTGACGGTGCCCTGTCACATTTATGGTCAGATATTAGGCATATCACATGTTGGCTGATGTCAATTCCTTTCCGGTAGCCTGTGCACATTCCAAATCTCTACTCGAACATTTACAAGCTCGTCCATGATGCAGCCTAGTATTATAAAGCCCCGAAACAGAATCCTGCATTTTAAGGTAATATATTATTTTTATAAAATCAATTAAGGAACGGTGGTGGTTCCAGGTATCTTCTTTTCAACTTGAAATTATTCTAGTCCATCTAGTTTTTAAGGTGAAATTGCTTGACGCACAGATCACCGATTAGGTAAAGATTATTATAAATAGGGGTGTTAATCAAGCTTTATAGAAAATCGCTACTTCATTTTCAGTACTTTTTTGCCGAGGATGTTTTTAATAGGATCGTCTTATCATAATAGCGGCTTATTGTCTTAGGTTTAGTTCTCCATGGTATAACACAATTTTAAATAGGAATAATATAAGAACTTGCTTAGGTGATTGTCTTGTAAAAAGTAATACTAGATCCTACAGGCTAGCTTACCGTTTATTAATATCAATCAAACATTCTCTGCTGCTTCGACGATACTTAATTGTCGAGAGTTAAATGACGTTAGATTTTTCTGGCTTACTTATATCATCGACGCTATTCCGCTGCCGGGTTAACTTTAGAAAAACCTGAGTTTCCAGAGGGAAAACATTTCGCTCTTCCAACGTCCAGGGAACTACAACCCTTGGCTTCAATGCTAGTAAATGATATCATTAAAGTGGGTAGTCGTCCAGTTAACTCCTTGCTGGACGTAACGCCAAACATTCTATAATAATGTTCGATGAAGATACCATTACGTTTTTCTGAGTCAATCATCATCATAGAGTTACCATGTCGTCACTTTAAAGTATGCTCTTTATCTTAAGGTGTGAGTGAATTACCAAATTCACGTGTCTAACCTAGCCCTCATGAGTATATTAATTTTATTTAATTTTTTTAGTTTATTTATACATTCTTAGTTTAATGTTTATTATATACTTTAAGCAATCATCATAATACACCAGTACTAGTATACAGTAGAAATAATTACATCTACACAATTATAAAATCAACGAAAATAGTTTCCAAACCTGAAAAATTAAACTTATAGGTGTCATAAATAAGTGACAGTAGATTGTAGTCAAAATTTAGTTCCATAAACTGAAATTTTTGTTGGCTATTACGTATGTATTTATCGTTAGAATCTTCTATACAATCTACCAGCTCATACTTATATAAAAAATTATCTAAATATATAGACCCAATCGTTTTTCCTACATTTTGTTCGTGATTATAGTTACAGAACACGATTTATAAGATACGATCAAAAAGATTTTATCCAATTTAAATTAAAATACTGCACATACAGATTATTTTATAAACTAAAAATCGTTCATTTCGATCTTTTAATACAAGCGGAAAAACTGACATAACAATTATTTTTAAATGCGTATATTGTGGTCAAAAATACTGGGTTAAACTTTATAAAAATTACAAAAAAAATTCACGTTTTCGATGTGATCAAGGATTATTAAGTAATTTCATAAATAGCACGTTCAACATTACGCAAAATTAAAAAAAAAAAAGAATTGGAAAAGATGTAATATCAATTATAAGGAAATGTGGTTGTCCGGATTTGTTTATAACTGTTATATGTAATCTCAAATGTAAATAAATTACAGATATACAACAAATTTTTCCAAAAAACACATTACCAAATAATAAAACAAATATAACAGTACGAATGTTTTACACAAAGCTACAATTTATTTTGAATCATATCAGAACAAAACTTATTAAACCATATAATATTTTACCATTTTAATTTAACTCTAGATAAAATGTATATTGGTAAGTATGTAGCGTAAGACAGGTGCAGCCATTAGTATCATGGGCTCGTTGATATAGGAACCCAAAAGTATAAAAATTAGGATGAAAATACGCATTCTGCAACAATAGCGTTAGTTTACATGTTAGTTTAGTTTGATAAAAATTTTCTAAGAATCAGTGGCTCACTCAATTCAATACATTTGTTACCTGCTTCAGAACTAGCAGACATCAAAATATTTTGACGTGTGCTTATGAGAACGATATGAAGATTAGTCTTATCTAGAATAAAAGGGCCTGCATATACATTCTATGACTCATGTCACATAGTGAAATTATTTTGGAAGTGCTGTAAGTAGTATTGGAGAGTATAAATATTACAATGAATATATTATAAGATAGCATCATATTGTAAATAAGGTGAATTATTAAATTATTTTAAAGGATTTATGCAGCAATAATGATTCGTCGGATACACATAAATTTACAAAATAAGAGAAAGTCAACGTGGCTACCCAAGCATTCAGTTATAGTGTGTTATGTGCTTAATTTAATAAGCTATGCCACAATAGAGCAATTCTAGTCTGCGTCGAAAAAACTTCTTTTGCGCGTCGATGTCTTAACCTGCTACATACTATAACTACATACTGTCAGATAATACCTATTCGTTGAAGGCTAACGTTTCTAGCCATGGTGCTGAGTGTGATAATGAATCTAAATGCGCCCACAATCTAAAGATCTACAAATCATGGAAATATACACTGCCCATAATAACACTTAGTGTACCCAGTGAAGTGGATATAACTACGTTATTAATGGTGCAAAGTTGTTTAACAAAATCTGATTGTAATTTTTGTAAACTTAAATTGCATGCCACTTAAAGTAACACTCTTTTGATGAGATGTGAGAATTAAGGGGATTTAACTTTCCCATCAAAAAGTGTTATAACTACTTGTAAAGTATCTTAACAGTCTATCTTTAAAAGCAACCTTTGAAAAAGTTGAAAATGTAATGCCAGTTTAAGTGTTACAGATTTTTGATTTCGAATTTTTTATCAAAAAAGTAGTGAGATACACAATAATCGTTCAACTCACCGAAGTTGGATATGCCTAAATTATTGTTGCAAAATCATATATATAACAAAGAAATTTTTGTTGAAAGTGCCACATATCACTGTTCATGTAGAACAAAAATAACCAGGTAAAACAAGATTTATATGGATTCAGAAGTAAGATATTACAAAAATACCGCTGCCAATAAATTAGCATGAAGCCTTCACAAACAACATTCTTCTGCATTTATTAAACTTAAAAGAAAAAAAAAATATTATAAGAATCAATAAAAATGTGAAAAGAAGCTATTTTTATGGTCTATGATATGAAATTATTTCAATAATGAGATTATAACGTTTACCCGAATAGTACTTAATTAAAAAGAATAAAACAAATAATTGGAACTTATTACTAAAATTGACATACGTGATACAACTATATTGTACTTAAAATATTATTAAAATATAGAGGGCTATTATTTATCTATAAAATATAACTATTGATGACATAAAATATAAATTTTTTCACTTCAAAAACAGCAAAACCCGTTCATTTAGCATTATAAATTGCTATAACAAACTTGATGGGGTATAAAATGTCAATTATTTTTTTGAACCTATATAAGTGTACGCAAAGAAACATTTTGAGCCCGAGATCATTTAATTCATTTGTAGGGTCTCTGTGGTATGACTAATCAAGAAAAACAATTGTAGATATTCTTCAATAAAAAAAAACCAGATACCGTAAGATACATTTTTTCAGTTTGGAACACAGTTTTTGATGCATAATAAGATACAACCATTGAAGCAATCAATTTTGAATTTTTTCACCCAAGAGGTAGCAAGAAATCGCTTATTGGACATGAAAAATGGTTATAACAACCTTAATAAGGTATAGAACTAGATTTTTTTTTTTGGTTTACTGCAAGGATGTAAAAATAAATATTTTGAGCCTTAAACCATTAAAATCACTTAAAACGTTTGTAAGAGTGTTATTTCACGGAATCTCAGAATGACTTTAATTAAAACTATACAAAATATTTTATCAAAATGATTCAAAATGTAAAAGAGAGCTTATTTGAAGCTTCATTGTATTGTACCATTTAGAAATTCTAAATAAATTTTTTCACCCTTAAAAAAGTAAAAAACCTGTTTTTTTACCATAAAAATTGTTCTACAAACCTTAATAGGGTTTAAACTTAAATTTTTTTTCCGAGCCACCATACGAATGTTAAGACAAAAATGTTAAGTCCAGAATCATTTAAATCTACTGTTGGGTTCCTGGTATATAACCGATCACAGACATCATACTCACACACACACACACACGCGCGCGCGTGCTCGCGCGCACTCACAGACAAACTTTTTCCAAAAATGGTATTTTTCAACTTTAGACACTATATAAAACATTTATAACGTATTTCTAGAAAAAAAATTTTTTTACCAATACAAAATTTTCCCTATGAGGAAGCAAATTTGGGACTAGAACGTGTATAAAGTGTACTGATATCGTGAATTTTGACTGTTATTTGACTAAGTACTGTAAACTGTGAACGAAAAGCTTTTTTTTTTTTATTTAGAATACGCGATATACAAAGGCTCTGCGTTGAGGAAATAGAATTTCTAGTGCAAATAACGATTCAAATGATGTTGATGCCGGGAAAATATTAAATTCCAAATATTTGAATGAAACAATATTTTAACGCCTTAGTCCATGTCCTGGAGCTTAAAAAAATACGATTTGACTGCATGATTATAGGCAGAAAAAAAAAACTGATTTCGATGCAAAAAATTCTTAGAAATACAAGAATAATAGTTTTTGTAAGATCAGAAGCCTGAAACATGTATTTATTTAGCAATTTATAGAAAAAATGGAAATTTTTATACATTTCTATGCTTGTATCTGCGTTTCCAAAGTTCCTAGGCAGCTGTTTTAGCCACAAAATTGTTCGTTTGATAATTTCCTCCAAGCTTTGTGATCTGACAAGTCAATTTTAATAATTTGCTAAGTCAATTGTTTATTATAAATAAATGGACAAAAACTACCAAAAAATTTTTTTTATTGAAAATCTTTGAAGTAACGTAAAAAAAACTGCTTAGTAAATGTCGATGTTACACGAGGAATTTATAGCTCTTAACTAATTTTACAGAGAGCAATTGGAGGATATAAAAAAATGGCTTGATTTTTGGAAATTATTTTTTTAAAGTCGAACATTTAAGTCTCATTGCAAACGTACGTAATAATATATCTTTATTTTGCTTTAGTAAAAACTATTAGCATAATATATTATTAAATGCGAAAAATTTAATATTCCTAATTTTTTACGTTTTGTTAAGAAAAAAAAAATTGTGCAACTTGAAGAACTAAAAATTTCTCGGCCATTTCCGAAAATTCTTTTTTATACTAAGGGCATTGTAATTATCGTAAAACAGCACAAATTAAAAAAAGGCGCTTTACTATTCTTGGAAGCCCAAATAGCATATTTTGATGTTTTATACAGTTACAGATAAATTTTCAAAATATTCTAACTTGAAAATAACTGTATTTTTTTTTGAGATATTATGACATTATGTGACCAAGACTGTTTTAAGATATCTTGCTCGGTTTTGTAAAGAAAAATCGAGAAGATACTATTTTCTAAGCTTGCGCTTGCTTAACGTTCTTCTCCCCTACCTTTACCACTACTGAGCATTATACACTGCAGAGCATCTGCATGAACTCTGTACATATACTTCTATTTGCTGTTTCAAAAATTGTTAAGGAAAAAATCGTTTAAATATTAAACAGGTTAAGAGAGAACAGAACGAAGACGAAATCGAGGACAAGTCGAATGATATAGAAATCCAAGTTTCTGACAATATAGAATTGCTCGAAAAAGACCATGTCACTGCTCAAGAGTTCTTAGATAAAAAAAATTCTTTGTACGATGCTGTTGACGGTGCAACAGACAGTAAAACTGACAATGAAAGCCTCTCTGAATGTTCAACTACAAAATGACATAAAAGTTGATTTGTAACTTTTAATACATTTATTTCAACCTGATTCATTGTTTTTTTTTGCATTATCACCTTGCACACATTTTCATAGTACGTATAGGAGTAGTCTCAACCAGAGTCCATCCTTTGCAGCTTGTAGCCACTAGTGCCCAGTAGTGGGGAAGTTGGGGTGGGGACGAGAACGCTAGGCTAGCGCGAGCTAAGAAAATAGTATTTTCTCGATTTTGTTTGACCAAACCAAGCTTGATATCTTGAAACGATATAAGTCACGTGATAACATAATACCTAAAGAACATACAGTACTCTTCTAAAGTTCAAGTAATCGCAAATTAGGCTGTAATTGCATAAAACGTCAAAATATGCTATCTTGGCTTCCAAGAAAGGTAGAAATTTTTTTTAATGTGTTTTTGTTTAATGCTAATTCCAATTTCGACAGTTTGAAGAAAAATATTTGAGAATGGCTTAGATATTCCAAAGTGTTATAATTAAAAAATTGGTTTTTTCTTAAAAAAACATAAAAATATTAAAAATAAATTTTGTTTTGCATTTTATAACATATTCTCCTAATTGCAATGTATTCACCGAGAGTAAATGACGATGTATTATGACGTTCTTTTGCAATAGGGGCTCAAATTTTACTTAATAAGATAAATTTACAAAAAACCAAGCAATATCTTGCAAATTGTCGAGTGCTTTTTGTTTAGTTAGTTGAGAGCTATAAATTCCTGGGATAGACGTTCACTATGCATTTTTTGTCGAAGTTACTTCAATGATTTCCGATAAAAAAAGATTTTCTTGGTCCGTTCTTGTCAATTTTCTCAAAATAAACAATTAAAAGACGACTTGCAAAATTACTTATGCAGTAGGGAATTTTCTAGCACTAATTTTAGTGGCCGAAAAAGATGCTTGAGTGCTTTATAAGCAAAGATAATTGCAAAGAACCAGAAAAAAATTTGCTTTTTTTATAAATTACTAAAAAAATTAGTGTTCCATGCATTTGATCTCATAAAAACCATTTTTCTCGTATTTTTGAGCCAATTCCGAATAGTTATCAGTTTTTTTTCCTGCCTTAAAACAAGCAGTTAAAATATTCTTCGAGACATGGACTACTTACAGCAGCGAGTAAATAAATTGCCTGGAAATTGGCGTTCGTCAGAAAATTATGAAGTTATTTTTATAAACAGACGCAAAAGTTCAATGGAACGTGGACATAGATTTAAGCATAAGACTGATCGAGTGCGTAGACTAGGTAGTACAAATAAAGGAATTGATCGCGATAGGATTAGTATAAGTCTTGAAGAAGAGGTCGGGGAAACAAACTTTGAACAAGTCCGTAATAATACGCAGAGAAATGTGTCTCCCTAAAATAAAAATGATGGTATGAGTAAAGGTAATGGAAACAATGATTGGAACGGAATTACTGCGATCTCGAGTATGATGATCTTGATGATACAGAATGATAGGAATGAGACACGACTATGGAACATTCGCTTAATAGAACTCATGAGTTTGCATGTTCAACTTGGCAACTGTAAATGTCATCTTTTTTCCATCAAAATCGGAGAGCATAGAAATAACATGATGGCGGGTCCTGAAGAGGCTGTTTTACACAGCGAAATATTGACCAAATGAAATTCAATAAAAGTAATTACACTCCAAACTTTGCCTTTATTTGTATTATTAATTACACTTCGGAGTGAGTATGAAGTATAGAAGAGGAGTCTTCAGTTATAGAACACTAATACATAACTTTTAGTTTTTGTCGAGACGATCAGATTTACTGGCGTCTACTTACCTGGCGAGCCTTTCACAGAGCCTTTCGCGCTATATCTATTCGTAAATACAGCGCTACGGCTCGTTGGAAAATGATGTAACGAAGAGTACATCAGATCATTAAGCCTCTGCAATAGCACGTACTTAGTAAAGAAAAATGATGTAAGAAGTTAAATTAATATTTTATTAATACCAAAGAACAAATACTAGTTAGATTGTGGTCATAAGAATAATTTAATGCAATGTCAGGTCGAACACATTTACTCCTTAATGTATAGTTTATAACATAATTTTCTGGAAAATAAGGTTATTTTAAAATAAAGCTTGAAACATTAACGCGCCAATGAGTCCAAGAATGTTATTATGCGCCGATTTCCAGCGTAACAATAAGTCTTTTTTCTAACATCTGCGTCATTTTGAGGGACGCAGACTACAACAGATACTTCTGTCACTGTTTCACAACAAATTCATTTGAAATAACGTTTTGTCATGGATCAAGGGTTGCATTCTTCCAAATGCCAAGGCGTGAGTCATTATTTTTGCTATGGCCCCCTTATACGAAGAAAATCATAAAGTACATTGTGTAAGACCTTAAGACATACTCACATCAAGTGTAGTAACTTTAAAGTATCGGCAAATGTTAATTTAGTCAGGCACAGTGAAACGTCTTCAGCGGCCAAATTTTGTATTCGAGCAATCTTAAATTAAACGCCTTTGTTGCTACAAAAAGTTCAGACTGTTTACTGAAGGCAAGCGTAGTCTTACTAAATCAATTTTCTATAATTAATCGGCCATACTGATTGTAGGTTCTCCCTAAAAATAATACGACGTTCTCTCTGGGCGTTGTGTCGGCAAGGATAGAGGTGGATGATGATATTATGGATAAAGTTTTGGCGTAGGTGGTATCGGATAATGTGCAACATGCAGACGTTCTACTGGATGAACGTTTATAGATACAGCACCATGAGGTGTCAATATAAAATGTTTAATAACTTCCACGAGGATTCTGTCTTCACCTGCATTGAACCTTAAAAAGAAAAGTAATGATACATGCAGTAGTAGTGTTTGGAAAAGGAGGAATAAGATTCTGACCTGTCTTCACAAATAGATATACAACGTGCCGATCGTCAGAAAAAAATTTAACGTAAAAAACATTAATCAAGCGAAGTGATCAAATACTTGGTAAATCTTCTTGATAAGTATCGTCATCACGTGGCAAATTTGATGGAAATCTTAGGTCGAGTCAAGTACGGAGATCTCAGAGCTACTGTAAAACCGAGTGTAACATAAATAAATTGTTAACTTTACAGAACAAGTTATTTAAAGCGCAAGTCAATTCCTAATATTGTAGCTTAGTGACGTGCACACACGGGAAAAAAATGGCACAGCAGCTCGCCCGACAGGGATAGCAGCTCGCCAAAGTCGTTTTGAGCTGCACGTATAACTGCTTAGGCACCCACCTCATCGCTTTAAGGCTCGCAGCGAGTCTTGAACGGGCGTACGGGAGTCAATGCACCAGTCGAATAGTAAGTTTGTATTTAACGTGCAAAAACTTCGATAATCATCAATAAATTCATTTAAAACAAATAAAGTAAATTTTTACGGTGTATCGTACAATATTTAAAATGAAACGAATACACTTAATATAAATTCCGATGTTCAATCAAAACGTAAGGGTGAAGAAGTACAGCAATACGTGCTCAAAAAAGGAATCTTATGGAGAAAAGTAAAAGAAACCTTGTTATAGGCAGTTCCTAAGACATATTATATTGCAATGGTCTACTCGTATGCTTCTACGATTCAAACGGTCATCCAGGATTAGAAAGAGTTATTACAATAATTTTACCATAGTATTATTGCAATAGTATTCAGTGTTTGCAATGTACAGCATGTCAACCTGGTAGGAAATCCAAAGAAGTTCATCACATACCTCTTGGAAAAATACCGATTAAAACAGTGCATATCGACTATATTGGTCTATTTATACGGTCAAATAAAAGGAATTGATTTGTTTACGCGTTAATGGATGATTTAGCAAAGTTTGTAGTAGGTAAGGTGGTGCAAGATACAAAAGCAAATCACGTTATACGGCAGACCAACGCACTAAAAAATTGTTTCTGTGTCCTTATTAGTTATAATGTAGAAAATATGCAAGTCCTTTCAATTTTTTAACTTTATTACGATACTACACAGATTGATAGCAAAAAATTAACTTACTTGAAACAAATGATTCTTTAAAATAGATGAAACAGAAGTGAAAAGAAGTATAGTAAAACTTAAATATTTGTGAGCTCTGATGAAGATACATATAAAGTAAAAGAGCTTTGGAGTGTGCGCACACACACACATATACATACAACGCATGCACAAAATCACACAGATGGACATTTTTACCAGAATAGTGTATTTCGCGTCTAAACTTAAGAAAACATGTTTCTAGTAGATTTTCTTAATATGTGATTTTTCGTCTGTAACGAAGCTTTTTAATGAGAGGAGAAAAAGTTGACATGAAACAAAAAATTATTCGGTGAAAAACAATCAAATTACAAAAAAATTAAGAAAAAAATTTCTGTAAAATAAAAAGTGTTCGAGAAAGTCCTAAGATTGATTGGAATATACTTAATCGGAAGAAAGTTTATTGTATTAGCACGGTAACATTTCAGAAACCAACAGGCACCTTTACAAAATCAAAATTTAGAGGAATGTTGGAGAGCCTTAGAAAAATTGTATCGTTATAGTAAACTTTCCCTAACGTTTGCACCAGCAGAGTTAATAATATAGTTACCGCAATGGCATAAGGTAAGCTTCTTTCTCACTGCATCTATACTCTTGTGTACACCTGCACACTTACTGATTAATTTTAATATGTTTTACTTTAATAACCTATTATTTCAGACATTTTTCTAATAGCGCAGATTTTCTGACTAAAAATATGTTGAAACGACGTCAACTATCATAACCAAGCTATCTTTTGTATAAGGAAAAAGAAAAATCATAATTTTATCTTGCATATATGTAACAGAGAAGCAGCTAGGAAGGCATAAAGAAGCGTAAGGAGGAGTAAAGATGGTGTAAAAAGTAAGTAACAGCCATTAGTATTAAGAAATCGAAAAAAAATCGCAACAGAAGAAAGAGAAGCAAGTGGTAGGAATGACAAGATCAATTCAGATTTAAATAAATTTGGAAAGGTTTAAAGTAAGGAATGAAATAAATTTTACAGTCCTGCATAATGCCACTCCATTATAAGTAAGATATTACAATTAATTACCAACAACGATTTCCCTGACTACTTTGATGACAATAACCCTTATCTAACTAATTTAATGTACACAATATAAAATCTACTCAACTACTACAATATTCATTTTATGTATATAAGCATCTCTAATGGTGTTTCTTGAAAATATAAGTTCTAAGCTCAATCGCAGAACCAGTAATTATGAGCTAAGGAACAACAGAGTGCTGGCTGAAACCCATTCTAAATCGAATCTAATATTTAATTTACCACGAGCCAGATTTGCTAGAAATTAAAATCCATTACCCTAAAATTATAGGATACTGACTAACTTAGCCAATTTAAAAACAATTTTGGAATGTATTGTCTTAAGTTTTATTAACGTCACCGAGCATATATTATAACATTATATTATATCTTAAATACAGACCTTACATTATATGGATAATTTATAATAAATCGCAATAAGTTGAATACACTTTAAGTATAATTTCTTAATTATAGTTATAATAGAATAGTATTAAATACATTGCTTTTTTTGTAAGCTGTATTGACGGTACCGTAATAATACCACATGCTTTTATGCAAAGGATTAAAACTCGTAGATGTTCATCAAAAATAGAAAAAAAAAGTGTAGGAGAAAGAATGTAGGAAGAAGCGTTTGATAGCATGAGGAAGAGTCTCAGGGGAGGGTACAGGGTAGTTAAGTATATTTATTAAGGGTTTTATGAGGACTGAAAGAGAGAGCATATAAAAAAAAAGGACAAGGGTAAGTTTAAAAGAGTGTTAAGTAGCAAGAGCATTTCAAGAGGATCGCAAATGTGAAAAGAGTGGAGGGAATAAGTAAGCGTGGTAAAAGAGAAATATGATTAAAAAGGAAAATAATTTTTTAAGTATCAGACAACTATATTTATGTTTTGCGGAAAAACTTAGGAAGCGTGAAGAAGTAAGGAGAGGCGTGGAGATGCTAGAGGGTGCAAGGCACCGTTGAATTTTCTTTACGGAATTTAGCATTTGCTTTATCATATAATAAATTAATCATATTTTCTGTTAAAGTACAGAAACCTTATATTCTTACATGCCTTGCGATTACTTTTTTTTCTATTTACATGGCTAATATAATATGGAGGCCATGATACATTAAAATTTCAATTTAAGCACAAAAATACGTTTTCAGTTTTGCAAAATTGGAAATAACTGATCGATGATTGCTGCCACAAGATCATAGGAATTTAAGTTAGGAAATAATAACCACATCTTGGGTGATCTTCGGTCGCTGATCATGTAGGAAATCTCAAAGTACAACCTTGCTAGGACAAATGCCTTTGTAAGAAAACTTAATGCATCCCCTGTGCGCCATCTGGTTGTTTTTTTCATCCGATTTTGAACGGAATATAGCTGATACCGCGCAGATGTATTTGTCATGATTGGAGCCATATTGAAAGCACTTTAAATATGGTGGCGATTGGCTTTCAACAACGCGATATGTAAAAGTCAGTATAATCTAGGAACTCCATAAAAACAGGATTTAAATAATTATGTCATGCTTAGGTTCATAAAGCTTTAATGTATAGTATTTTTTAAATTTGTAAGGTTTTGTTAATAGAAAACAAGATTTCAGTATCAAGTGCAGCTACGCAATATTAACTGGTTTGATCTATAGTTTTTTATTTTGATTATTGACTTTGCGAATATTTTTTTAGATATTAAATACTTATAAATCTTAAGTTACGTTATAAGTCAAGTAGATTATGGTACATTATCTACAGCAACTCAGCCTCTCAGGCACCTGTCGAACAGAAATGTTAGAATATGTGATTATCAGGTAAAACTCTTGCTGCAATAAAGTAGGCTCTAGGTCAACTTAGCAGTAACTAAATGGTATGGTATCGACTTTTTACCAATATTTTTTTCTTTTTAAAAGATAATTTTACAAGTAAATGTCGCAGCTACCTAGATGCTAGCTGCAAGGTAAGCCTTTATCTTGATCGAAATTCCGCTTATTCAGATATTTTTATACGTTAAAATAAGAACTTCTTAAGATATTGGTTCAAAAAGCTATGAGATAATATACTAAAATATTCCACATATTAGTATAAGATAAGATCAGAGGCACAAACAATTTTGTTTAGGTTCGTAGAAAAACTTTAATGACAGTGTTAGAATGCATTTTATACACTGTTACTCGAAAGCCCATAACAGGAAACCCTTGTTTTCTACGCTACAAATATTGTTCAGTTAAGTGATAGCTCATTAGCTTTAAATGTGAAATGTTTTAATGAAACTTTCCAAAGATTCGAGGAACTTATAAGGGGATTTGACAATAGTATTCAGTAGAGCATAATACCTATGGTAGTAAATATTTGCTCTCATATTCTGTTCTCCCTCAGTAAAGTCGACCATTATGTTATATTATTATCTTCTTTGGTCTCTCCAGATATTAAACCAACGAAAATATCAAACACGCGTATAATATCGATGCCGTAAAGAATTTATGCCTGAAGGGTTACTTTTTAAGCTAACGTTAAAGATCTATGTATCTCTCTACAGTTTGTAAGCAACAAGCATAAAGTTTATCGCAGTCGATCCAATTATTGCACAATATCATGTAAATAATATTGTAGAAGCCAATCAATAATTTTGAGTTATCTCTATTAAGAACACCTCCGGACCTATGGCTTTCTTTTGTTCTGCAGTTCTCACAGCTAATTGTTTGAAATTGAGATTACGTGATACTGACAAATCGTCAAAGTACATTATTCCGGTGTAAACTTATTATGCGTGATCATATATTGACGGAAAGTATGATAAGAAATTAATTTTTTTTATTATCTATATTGTCTCTACATAAAATCCAGGTAAACTGTAAATACAGCACCTCGCGTATCCCACCTACACCATTTTACGTAAAGTAGGGCAACAGGGCTATAAGCTCATGTCCGAAGATTTTGGTATTTTAACTGTAATATGAACGAATACAATGATTATGAACGACAGCGTTACGAATTTATGTCACAATAGCCGATACTCAAAGAAAGTTAACGGAAAGATAACTTTTATAGGCTTACCATGCAAAATCGTCGATAGGACGCCGTTATAAAATTTTGCAAATTCTGATTTTATCTAGAAAATGATACCAATATAATTAAATTTACAAGTAAACTTTGTCGGAGCGAAAGGTAATAACAAAATGTCTGACTAAACTTGAAACATGATTCAAAATGTTCATGGTGGTGATATACGTCAATTAAAGTGTGGTAAAAAGTTTTAACAAAATTATTGTTTTCATTAAGAATAAATGCAAAATTTTACATAATATTAGGAAGTTATATAATCATTAATTTTTTCAGACTAATATATTTTAAATGTTTCGAAAAAGCAGTGTTGGCCTGAAATAAACATTTGAGAGTCTTGTTAAGAGTGTACCTAAACATAAGTTCTCTTTCCAAACAACGTACTAACAAGTGAATCGTAAGCACGATTAAAAAATACTCTCGATACGTCTGCGCTACAAAAACGTAAGCTGCACCGTACTAACCACATTTAGCTCCAAATAAGAATGAATCAAACAACTAGAAGAAATGTATGCGGTACACTTGGTATTCTTGCGAAGGAGTTTGGCCTAGCAGGTTAGGAATGCAGATGTTCTATCTAATTACTGACCAGAAAAAAGTACTTAAATATTATCTGATGTCTCAAGATTCATTTTCAGAATTTTTAGGCCTCTATCTCAGATTTACCATCCTTATTTTCGCAAAGAGAGATCATATTTGTAATCAGACACTAATCAAAATTTTTTTGGTAACCATTTTGGATTTATAATATCAAGTTTTAGGAGTGTAGAAGTGAGGCATAAGAATATAAGATTTTCTGTATAATTCCACCAACCTTTAAAATTATTTGCCAAAAATCAAGAAGCCAATTTGGGATTGCGTCCATTTGCTTTAGCTGTAGCAAGGAAAATTAAGGGACAGAAAGCTAAGAGCCTATTATCATACAACTCGATAATAGAAAAAGATATATGTACAAGTATGGCTTCGACAATCACGCGTTTCGATCGCCGAACCTCCGCAAATTCATAATATTGTTGATATTGACTCATTCTTTGGAATCATGCTAGATTTTATGATTAAATTGTATCACTTGGATGAGAGCAGGTTGCAATAATAACGGAGAGAAGTGTACAAAATAGAAATGCTTATTACACCGTGAACTATTCATCTTATTTATACAATTGACGAAAATATTAGAATGCGTGAATAATTGGAAGCAAAAATGTGCAAATTATAACTAAAGTTACGGAGTTTCACTATTGTTTAAAGAGATTGAAGCAGATTAAACGATTATTCAAGCTAATAATAAAATATAAAAATTATTGCGCGTGAATTTGCACGAATATGGTAAATGGTCGACGACTAGAGGCGAGCTGAATTAGGTCGTTGTCTACTGTAATACCTATGTAAACTGCTGTGTTCATTACATCTAGGACCCAGTTACATGGAACAGAATGACGATTGACGAATGTATAAGACTCTCTGATAGCGGGAAAGAGGTCTATTCGTCAAACCCCTCTTTCGCTTTCATGGAGTCGTACGGCATCCGTCATTCGTCATTCCACTTCCATCAAATTGGCTGGTCACCAAACCAATGTCAAGATCGCCTGAACCTTGATCTCGATCCAAAGCTTAAAGTGCATCAATTAATGGTCTAATTTTCTTATTCATTCTTTTTAATCCTAAAAGTACCTTTGATTTTAGAGGTTTACAATTCTAAATATCATGTAAATTTCTGCCGTTGTATACAACGTTGACTGTCCTAGTTGTCTACTAATGTCTTCCAAGCTAAACGGTACTCAATATCAGTCGGCCGTATCGTTTTTACTAAATCGAAAGCATCTTAAGTAAGATGGGCACGTAACTAGTGGAACTTGACTATGTTATCGATGTCTCGAATAAGATCCCGAGCTGGTAACTACAATAGGATTGCCCTGAATAGGCAAAGGGTTAGGGGATAAATTGCCTGAAGGGAGAGTCCGAAGCCGCTCTAAAAATGACCCTCGACATTGTAAGAGGAATCATTTCTAATAGCACATAGAAAAAAGTTAAAGTAAAAGTGATTATCATCGTAAACTAGTAGATCATTGGTCTTATCATGGACTCATAAGAATGTTTTAAAATCGGAGTTCAAAAGTTCCACTAAAACTTTAGCTTGACCAAGAGTCATATTTTTCTCACTAGCTTTCTTTAAGTTCTTAAAGCTGCTATTTTTATATCCGTGTGACTTTACTTGCTATTTATAATGGTCATACATTTCAACTTAAGTCCGGAAATTACTGATCTTTGATAACTTAAAGGTCAGTTGAATCTTCTGACAAGGCTAATCTCATCAAATAACTAATTTGCCGAAATAAATATGCAATAAGCTAACAAGTGTGTACATAAACTATACAAATAACCTTACCACTCAATGTTTTCAAATTGCTTGACTTATACATTAAAAACTTAGTCTTTATAGTTGTATTGCCATATGTACCACAACATAACAGAATCGATAGACAGCCTCCACAGCTGATGTACACTGACAGCAGAATAAACAGATGACGATGATCTGTCGTGACCCTAGCTGCACCAACTAGAAGACAGTGTTAGCAGAAGTAGCGACAGCAGGTGCAAAGCCTGAAGAAGTAGGCAGTAGGAGCCTGCAGGAATTTCAGGTGGTGATGACCCAAAGAGGCGGTAACCGTGGGTGGCCCGCAGTAACACTAGTTATAAGCGCACACTGCTCGCAGCAGTCCAGGTGAAGACAGCCTGCAGCAACAGCAGCTGTACTCAGCCCATAGAGGAAGCAAGCGCAGACATAAATGGCCTGCAGCAACACCGGCTGTACTCTTCCCACAAAGAAAGCCAGCACAGACGTGAATGGCCTGCAGAAATGCCAGCTGTTCTCGGCCAGCAGAGAAAGTGGGCGCAGGCTGTCTGCTTTCACAGCAATCACGAGCACTAACGCCCTGCAGAGTAGCTAACAGCGAGTGCACACAGCCTGCCGTAGACGGTGTCGATGGCATGCAGCAGCAACAGCAGAAGCTGCAAGCTTATATGGTTTGCAGAGAACAAACGTTGATATCCATTGCATGAAACAGACTGCGTACTCAAACTATACGAGGCACTGCGAAGGTGGCACGTAACTGCAGAAAGCTTTGAGCGAGTCATATGCTGTGGACTGTACTGTACTATAATATTTGCAAAACTGAATTAATTTTCGAAGGCTTTGAAGTAGCCGCACGTTTAAACACTATGCCTTGAGTTTAGATTAAGAAAAATAGCAAATAAATTGCCGATGGCTTTGAGCGAGCCACACACTGTACAAACTCTAATGATCACAAATGAACACACACACACAAACACACACGCACATACACACAAACATTACCGAGACAAGCCCGTGCTGGCCTTTCGTGCGGTCGTTAAGCTGGGGAAAAATGGCGGTGACCTGCCGATCTGACTGCACAATAACGATCCCCTTGTTAACGCACCACCTGGTACCATGATCTCACTAATTAGATATTTCTTTCTTTTCCCTGTTTTAGCACTAAAATAGTTTAGAATCATGCTTGGTTTCACGAATGAATCCTACTACTTGGAATATTGTAGTTTGCAATAATCTTAGAGAGCAAGGTACTGAATAAAAGTGTTTATTATATAATAAATAATCGAACTTAATAATACAATTAACGAAAATATTACAATGATTTGATAATCAAGAGCAAAACTGAGAGATTAATAATCAAAGTGGTAGAGGTTTACGATTGATTGCAGAGATAGAAGTGGATTAAACGATTATTAAAGCTATTACTTAAATACAAAAACTTTCCTGTGTGTGAATTGACACAAGAATGGTAAATGCTTGACGACCAGAGGCAAATTAATGTATCTTTTTAGACCTTATGACTCTAATTTGAGATGTTATAATGTCTGAACATATTAGTATAAATTGTATACTGCTTGTTTGACACCTATGTCATTAGTATAAGATAGACTTTCAAGGCACTTAGCTATTTTTCCATACTTTCCAAAGTACAAATTAAACCAAGCTTTTATTTTTCTTTGTATCTTAGCTATCATCTGATAGCGCTGGAGTTTCACAATCTAAGTGCCAACACCTTAACTGATGTGCTTATCATGTAACATTTATTGATTTGGTTTTTTATATCCTCCGTGATTGATCCCTATGTTTTATCTGTTCATCCCAAACATAAGGGTTTGCTTTTTTAAAGTTTATGCCATAGACTTCTTAATATTTGATACAGTACCATTTTACTTTTATTTTTATCTTCTTGCTGCGTTTCAAATATTACTGTAAATATATTTCATTTATATTTGTCCTACTTATGTCTTTAAGAACAATGAGGATTTTGTCATGTTTGCTGTACTTATAGATCTGTGTTAGTATTCGAACATTTATCTTGTCATCTTCTTAATTTTATTATTTTTCTGTATTATCTTTGTACGAAAAACTTTAAAGGCCCACATGTGTTCGTATAGGTGTATCCATAAATGCATCGATCCGAAATCATTAATATATTTGTTTTTTATCTTTTAGCATGAGTTTAAAGTATCAAATATATTACCTGTACATTCAGGTAGTTCAAAATCTTCCGACTTCCAAATTTTCATGTAGTAGACCTATTATTATAATGTTTTCTGCTTATTATGAATATTTGCAAAGCAGGCCCCGTTGGACTAGGTTTTAAGGTTCCTACAAGCTACAAAGATCTACAATTCATCAAATTCTCGTTTGTTCTATCAATAAAGTTGGAAAATTTGTTTACTGATCATACTTTGGTCTTTAGTTACTAAACAATACTATAATATGTGATTTACGAATTATTATTTAAGTATTAAAGGAATCTTGAAACAAAGATCCTTTAAAGTACAGAAACCTATATTTAAGGAGATTTCAGATGAAGCTGAAGCTACCCGCTGGACGTATCCGCCAGACTATATGGAGCAGACCGTAAAAAAAAATTCTTCAAAACACAGTTATAGCAATAATTACTATTCTAAAGTTACTGTTCCTACAGACGACTCACAATAAAAAATACAAATGAATGTAAAAAATCATAATCACAATGTACAAAACGGTTTTGGAGCATGACTTTTATTAACAAGATTAATGACAACGCCAATATTTCGACGTCATACTGACGTCCTCCTCAGGGCAACTAACAAAATATACAAA